>JAPQRP010000024.1:41854401-41871019 GCA_037367295.1 Apogon hyalosoma | reverse complement strand
TGCCTTGGAATTTTCTTCCAGTTTGATATCTACTTTATGAATCCCTTTTTCCAAAGAGCACCTCAAACAAACTCTGTATTGGTCCTAGAAGCATTCCTTCCCGTGAATTTTTGAGTTTAACTCTTTTATTGATCAAGTAGCGTGGTAATGACCACAGAAGCTATTTTTACATGGCTTAACACAGTGGAGAAGCAGTTTGTAGTCTAGAAAAATGTAATTGTATAATCCACAACACAAGCACTCAAGATTATTCAGAATGGGGGCACACATGGTGTCTCCACAGGACTCACTAAAAACCAGGCATTTCACCTGGAGTGGGCATGGTTTACTGGAACGTTTCCATGCACATTCTTGAACGGTGTTCTGCAGAACATCTGATCATTGTTTGCTGAGGTGTGTGGAGGTTGATCACCACAAGGGCTCTTTTCAGAGCCACCAAACCCACAATAAAGAGCATTACAACTGGTTCCCTTCTGTTTCTCTGGTTAATGGCTGTGACACAAGCACAAAAGTAACCAGTTTGTCAGTGGTGTAGTGGTCACTGGAGAAGTGGGTATACTCTCAATTTTTGCTTTTTTTTTTTTTTTTAAAGTAGTCCAGATGAACACCCAGTTTTAGAAACAGTGACATGTAAGGCTACTGTATTTAGTTTTCCCAAAAATCTGTCAGTAGTATTTGCTCACTATTATTACTATTATCATGACTTGTTCAGGATCAGTTTGTAGGTACCACTGATCACACAAGCAGACTGCATGAATGTAAATGTATTTTACTTGAGGCAAACATGGTGTTTCAGTTATTTTTTGAACACTTATTTAAATAAAATACTTAAATCTGAAGTTGACAATGCATCCTTGTTCATATTTCACCTTAAATACATCATTCTCTTCCACAGATCAAAACCAGTCAGAAAAACTCAAAAGTGCACTGTCTGCGATATGTGTGACGCAGGACGTAGAGGCCCGCCCCTGGGTGAAACGGCTGGTTTTTGGTGAGTCCCGTCTGCACAGCCATCCAAAGCATTCTGTTTACTGCCCTCGACTTCCATGTGACTTTGAACTCCAATTTGACCATAGTGAGCATTAACTATATCCTCGTCTGTAGATGTCAGTAATTGGCCAGCAATCTTTGGTCTTTAATTATAATCACTCTGGCATGTATATTGATAACCCAATGGAACTGACTTGGCATGAATTTGGTCGTTTAAACATGTAGTTTCTTATATTTATTGCCAAGTTAAGTTGACACAACTTACAGTAGCTTCACATGCAGTGAGCTACTTCTGCAGTGTTTGTGTAACTCAGTTTGCTACATTTGACAGGGTGGTAGCTTCTGTTAGTGTAGCTTCATTCATGGCAGAGTAACTGGTAGCATAGTTTGCTACATTTTCCAAGTAGCTTGCCCAACATTGACTGTAATAGTTTTTTTCTATAATACAGCTGTTTAACTTGAGACTGCCTGTATCATTCAACTCTGATAAAGCTCATCAAATAAAGGCGTTTTTAGTTTTGTGGGGTAATAAAGTTTATCAGATGAAGAGCCCATCTTGATATATGTGTGATAATCGTACATTCATGATCTACATGAAGAAAAATCATGATTAATTGAATTATTATTAATATTAATCAGTCCACAGCCGAGGGGTCAGCTGAACATCCATTTAAGATGTTGGCATTGCAACGTTGGACATGGAGTTACGTTTGGTGAGTAATTCAACAGGACCACATGTTTTGCCAATATCCCTCTACTTGTTTATTCATTATTCATTTTAATCTCTGTTTTTGTACATGTTTCGCCATTTTCTATGCCTTTACCGTGAAGTTTACACTCATTTCCCACTGCCTCCACATTCTTCAACATAATGTAAGGAGAATCAGGGCTGTGTATCTCCATAATGCCACTGAACAGATGGCTAGGTGATGCTATAGGCAGGAAATAATACAGATTTATCACCATACAGATCTGACATGTTCATCTGATGATGTACTCCAAGTGGAAAAAGATGCTTTTTCACCCACTAATGCACTTGAACCTGTGTTTGACACCCTCTATTTCACACCAGCAGACTGAACCACTCAAGGTCAGACACAGAACGAAAGGAAGAACAGGTCAGGGCCAGAGAGCAAACAGAAATCACCAGTGATAGAGTGTGCTGAATTACATTAACATATATTCCTCCAAAGGTACAGTTTTTCCAAGCTTGTTCAAACCACAAATGACTATCAATGAGCTGCTTAGAGTCAAACACCAGACAGAGGAAAAGAATTTGCCTGGAAGGTCCCATCTGAGACCCCCCCCCCCATCAAGCGGCAGGGTGCTGCATGTGATTTAATCAATTTCCCTAAGGACAATAAAGCTGTATAAAAAAAAAAGGCAAGGAAAAAAGAAAGTGGCATAACCCAGTGTGGAGGAAAAAGTCACACTTAGATGTTTTATGCCTCATTATGTCTGTCATGGAAGAAAAAAGCACTCTGGACACAATTTGGAAATAAGACATAAAAGTCAACTGAAATTGGGGTTAAGCAGAATATATTTCTTGCATATGCAATCAAATATATTGAGACAACGGAGCGCACATTTGTCCTGTTATCTCACATGAACAATAGATTCCAAAGCTTACATAAGTTAATTCTCTTCCTTATTAGGCTCTGTTACCTGGTTGGACATCAGCCAACCCTTAGAACAAACCAGACTGCAAGTCTCCTTAGAATGGACACAAGCTTGGTAAAAAAAAAAAAAAAATTGACGTGACAAGTTTACAACAGCTGTGTAGTGTCTCCTAAGTTTTTCTTACTTTATGTATTTGAAATGATAACTCTTGATCAACTCCCATTTTCCCTTATCACATCCCATCACATCAACTGGAAAAGGAAAGGGAGGAAAAAACATTCACTGAACTGTAACATTTTACACAAGTACATTAAAATTGACATGACTAAACAAAATGGCTGACTTTTAAGACTTTAAGGGTTATAAGGGCAGTAAATTATTTGATTTTCTAGAGACTAATATTTGCCAACTGTGGTGTTTGAAGCAACTAAATACTTTGAAATAACTGATAGAAAAAGATGCTTTGGGACACAAATACTAACTTTATAAGGAATCAATAAAGACCAAAACTCCATATAAAAAGTGAAACTTTGATGCCCATCCAATCTATCTTGCATGAATGTGGTGAATAGGTCCTCCAACTTGAATGAATGTACATACCATTTGTCCATACTGTAAAAGTCACCCATATAGCCTCTGTAACATCATCTGCTGGTTTATGGACTGTATTTTTGAGCCTTGAGTTTGTATTTTAGCTGTTGAAGTTCTGAAGCCAGAAATGCCCATACTTTCCAAGAGGCAGGAGACAGGAAAAGAGGGGTGAAACCACTGATTATTCAAAAGAACAGGATTCTAGACCAACATACACCAATTCCACTAGAATATATGAATGCAACACTACAAATAGTCAAGGGGGCAATTCTGAAAAGTGCTTCCATTAAGACTTTTGTGGAAAAAAAATATTTTTGTGACTTTTGGAAGCAATTTTAGGACAATTTTTAGTTTTTTTTAATCAACCTGACAGACCTACAATAAATATTGAATATCTCCACAACTACAAGAGCCACATACATACGCTTGGAATCAAATGAAAGCTTAAACTAATGGAATATTTATTACACTGCAAGAGCAAATAGAGCTAGGACAAGTAAAAATCATTTTCCGCTTAAAAAAAAAAAAGTTTCAAAAGTGAATATCAGCTTGGAACCATAAGATAGTAGTTCAAAACCTCTATCAGTACCACCTCTATCAATCAGTACCCCTATCAAGGGGCATGAATCATGTCAAGTTTAAAGCTTATAGTGTGAAACAGTACAACACTGCACAAGTTTTAGCACTTAAATGTCCAGGTGTTTTAGAATTCTAAATGGTAGTCTTTGGTCCTATTTGACTTTATACATGTACCAGGCTTTAAAACCAATTATGTTTATTTGACATATCACTGTGTAACCAGCACCAGACCTAGGGGAAATCTGAACTGGCAGCAAAGATTACACAGGCAAGGGTGCACTGTGTAGCCAATAAAATAAGAGTGTGTAAACTGTGGATCAATAAGAGACCGGAGCAAAAGTTAGCATCTTGTTCCAGTCATTGCTCATTTAATATTTAATAAACTGCATAGAACTCAGTTACATCTCAGTTATATCAACTGTCTGAAAGCTTTTGCTTTAAAGTTAATTTTCCACATCCACACAAAAATATATTACACAAACAGAATCAATGTAAAAATCTAAATGACAATAAACCATATCAAACCTAAAGTAAATTAAGTGCACATGTACTCAAAATAATTTCAATTACATTTCACATAAATAAGAATTAACTCAATTAAAATATGAAACTGTACAGAAATAATATTACTCAAACACACATTTACTTAACTCACATACCTACATTCACTCATACTGTCAGGAGGGACGAGTGGGTGGACCCATGTGCACACAGAAACAAGATTTGGTAAAGTGTCTTTATTTATATGATCAGTGGTGTAGGAAAGGAGATGTGACAACAGGCAGGCAGGAATGATGGGAGACAGGCTGACAGACACAGACCAGGATGACAGGCAGGTGGAAACGTAAACCAGGCTGGAGTGACAGAGGTACTGAAGAACTCTGACAGAGACTGGACTGACAGGACTACAGACTCTAACTGAGACTGGACTAATAGTACTACGGATTCTAACTGAGACTGGACTGAGAGGCAGGTACTGAAAAATTATCACCTCACAAACAACAGAGAACAGAGTGGTGAATAAATACAGCCAGCCTAATGGACCACAGCTGCACCCACAGGTGAGTGCAGTTAATTGAATGAGGAGGTGTGACAAAGTTAAAGGGCCAGAGAGAGAGAAAAAGCAGCAGAACAGATAGAGGTGTGACACATACTTTAACACATACAATATAATAACACTAATACTACACAGATATAATGGTTACAAAACCTTTCTACAACATTTACACAACACTGTCTTAGACTTGCACTTAACTGTCTGAAAAAAATGGCGTGACAACGACCCGTTAACGAGCGACTGAAAGTGAAACTAACTTGCATATTAGGTGCAAATATGACTTGACCCCCAAAAAATTCTAACAAAAGGTTTCTCAGTGGTTTACAGTAGTACCAGATGTACTTAAAAACATTCTAAAAGTTTATCAAAGTCTGACTTCAAGAAAGGCCTCAATTTCAAGATGGCCCTTAAAATGACCATGGCCTTAAAATTACCTTAAAATGACCAGGAATAGTGGTGTTTGACACATGTTTTGACCATGTAATATTCTAATTAGCATATTTGCTTGATAGGTAAGCAATTCTAAGTACAATTTGATATTAAAGAAATTTATTAGAACTGTGTGGTACTGTAAAATTAGTCAAAACAAGGCCGCCATGTGTAGGTTCAGTACTGCCAACCCCTTTTTTGTGTGTGTTTTAGTTTTTTTCAATAATTTTTTTTTCTTTTTAATTGTTTTTTTTTTTTTTACATTTTTATTTAAATGCTTTTCAAAACAGGGCTGCCATGTGAAGGCTCAGTGCCGCTTTTTGTATGTGTTTCGCAGGCCTTTATTTGGGCTAATTTACAGTTGTTAAATTAATAAATAACATGTAGATTAACATATCCAATTTAACTTTTAGGTGTAATAACTTTAACATTGAATGTCATGTCTGTCTTTTAGGTATATGTCCATAAAAACATGCTGAGTATGAGTTACACAGGCTTAATCATTTACATCACTCTTTTACCCCAAAACAAAGACAGTAATCTCACAAAATCATATATTCCATAAGTGTGTAATCATGTCAATTCAATTTAGACCAGTCCAATGGATTCATAAACCTAGAAATATGGTGTGAAACACCTATACTACCTGGCTAAATCAAATAATTAAATCTTACAGGATTAGGTTATTTTAAGGGCTTTATGCCCATCTTGGACGCCATCTTGTAAATGACACCTTTCCAGGTGTCAAACTTTGGTAAACTTTTAGTATGTTATTAAGGACACCTAATACTACACAAAACTGCATAGAAACCTTTTGTTAGAATTTTTTAGGGTTGGGTGGCTTATTGTTATATATGCACCCGTCTATGTGGCGACTCATTTACTCACGGCTAACTGGCTTTAGCTCATACAGAATGTTTACAAAATGTTTTCTTATGTTACCTTAAGGTAACATGTGTAACTTACACTTACAAAAACACTGTGGAAAACAGAAACTTACGGAGGTAATTGGACAAGATGGCAGTCGCGGCTGGGACATAGACTGACAAAATTAACCTCACTGTGTTCAAAATACATCTCAAAACCTTATTAAAACTCTACTGAACATCTTATAAAGCACTAACATTAGATATTCAGCAAAGTTGATCATAGAAAAACAAGTTTATACATACCTGTGGAGCAATAGTTAGCGTCTTGTTCCGGTCATTGCTCATTTAATATTGAGCTGCGCATGAGCGGAACCCATATCTGAAGTGGCTCCACAGTGGCATTACAATGCCATCTAATGACACATCATAGTATTGACCTGAAGTCAAAACTAATTCGAGTTAGATGAATTTAGATATTTAACAAAAAAAAATAAGTTGGGGGGGGTCTGTTTCAATTAAAAAAAATGTACATGTAGCATTTTCAGCCTACTACAACTGCAGTCATATATTTCTCCTGAATTCAACTGCTGTCTCACTTCTTTAGAGTTAGTAACTAATAGTTTGTACTAATAACTGCATTATAGTCGTATGGAAAAACTGTAATACATTTTATGCAAATTATTTAGGAATTCTTTTGACAAAAAGACTGTTTATTAATAATAATGATAATAATAATCGTAAAATTACAGGATCTTGATTAATATTCATTGGCAGCATTGTAATTTCCATTAAACCCTGCTAGTAGAATAGGTTTTTTTTCCCCCATCCAAGCTGTTGTACTCCAAAGACAGCAGGAAAGGTAACCAGCTATCAGAAGGCACCTAGGGATCGTGGACTATGGGGTCAGTCAGAGTCCTCATCAGGGACACAACAGAGGAGTTTACAGTTTTATTTTGAGGATGAATTTTACTTTCACAATAGAACACATGCATCACACTAAAGGGCAAAACACAAGCCTAATCTACAAGGCAAAAAAATATGAATATTTTGAAAAATGTGTCAGCACTCAATAATAATGATGTGGGTACCTGAGTATTCTTGCACCAACCTGCACAGGCACATCAACATGCCCCACAGCAATACATTCCATTTCTTCGACATCAACACTGCCTGGTACTGCTCTGACTTCCACTTTTCTTGCATCCACAGGCTGTTAACTTCAAGCATCTGGGGCCTTATGTATAAAGGGTGCGCATGCCCAAAAATGTGGCGTATGCCCTTTTCCACATTCACATTCAGATGTATAAAGAGTGAAATGACCATGGAAATGTGTGGTGCTCCATGCCAACTTCATGGCTGGTGTATGCACGTTTCTAGTGCTTTTGAACTGTTGGCGACACTTAGAGGTGATGATGGAAAACTTAATAATGTGAAAGAGGTAATTCCTCAGAGTGATGTGCACATCAGAGATACACAGATGAACAATTTACACCATCCTACTACTAGAGCAGCACATCCCCCCACCAGACCAACCAGACACTGGATCCATCAATGCCAATCCCGCCCAGAAGGCCATTTGGGCCTGGCAACATTTGATTTCAACCATATAAAGAGACAAGGACAAAAAATTCACTTGTTGAGAAATGCATTTAACTCACTGGCTTTCAGCCATTTTCAGAGCAGAAAGCCCCATACTGCCAGCACTTTGGAGCATTTTCACTGTTTTTCAAGACCCACAGAATATTAACTTCTATGACTACATAAACATTGAAACTATCAAAAGAAAGTATAGATTCCCTTCTTTCATCAGGAAAAAAAAGTTTGTTAATAGCCTTTTGGGTTCTTTAGTAATTGGCAGTAGAACAGGGTGGTTTCAGCATAAATACCTGTTTTTGACCAAAAACAGAGAAAATCAGCTTTTTGTGCAGAGGCATGTTAAGTAGAACAGTGACTTTGACGCCAGTATTTGAAGCTTTAGTGACACCTCAAACATGTGCACAGTTATTTACTTCTATGAAGCAACAAAAACACTTAAAAGAATAAATATAGAACATAGAATAATATGCATATAAAAACAGCTATGTGTAAGTATAAAAAAACTATAGCTCTCTGATAAAACTATTTCCAATGCAGAATATTGCACAGTTCTGTTGCACATTGTGAGGGGTGTATGTGTGTGTGTGTGTGTGTGTGTGGGGGGGGGGTATGTTGATTTCAGCTATTGCACAGTTTTATATTGTACATTGGACAGTCCTGTGTTCATACTACTACTATTACTACTATCAGTAGTTACTGAACGAGTGGGGGAAAAATAGCATTCATGTGTGGAGGGGGGGGTCCCCTGATGAAAGAAGAGAGTCTACACTTTCTTCTCATGAGGGGGGTGTCAGTTGGTCCATGGTCCTGTCGATCTGTAAAAAAGCTTAGCATAGCTTAATGCCCAAAAACTGTGATCAATCATCACCAATCTCATTGTTTTGATTTTTGGAGAAGTGAAAGTGGACATGATTGGAGATGTCCTTGCATAATTCGGTGATGATTGATCAGTGTTCACATTAAGCTATATTTAGCTTTTTACATAAGCATTTTAGACTGTCCCACTGGGACTGCGTCTCACCATCTTCTCCTGTCTCATTGTCTGTTGGAAAATAATAAATTGAGAAATTAAACATGAGTCTAAGTCTTTGCTCTTTGATATTCTGGCATGATTCAGGATGAACCTTTATCTTGTTTGGCTGTGATGAGACTTGTATGACCCATATAATAAACAAATGTGTGAGTTACAGGAATACAAAATATATATTTACCTTGGGGGTGATCCAAGTTACCCACATGTGCTCCCACCACCCACATGAGAGCAGTATCACCCACAAAAGCAGCGACTCTCTGCTCAAACGGGCTGAGTTCATCCTCCTCCTTCCCCCCCACCTGTTTTGGCCATGCTTTGCCGGGGGGCAACAGTTCTCCACTTCACGTCCACCTTGACATCATCTGATCTGATGCAGAGAGGAGAATCCCAGAAGGAATCCCACCTGCAGGCCCTGCTTACACTAATTTGCACAGTTAAATGGGGGCATGGAAAGAGAGGAGTCTGGTACTCCAACATATGTGGTCAATGCCACGCTGATTGGGATGTATAAAGAAAATATGCTTGGATTCAGGGGTTATAGCTCAGTTTTATTCATCTGGATTTTTGGGGCATACAGAGTTCTCTGGATGTAAGCGTACACCAGGTTTCAGTATGAAATCCACATAAGTGTCTAAACATGAGCTCCCTGGTCTGTAAAGGTTCTTTGATTAAAAGTTTGGGGACCAGCACACCATCCTTCATGTGCCAACCACAACTAGTTGGTGAGGGTGTCCGTCCTTCCATCCATCCATCCATTATCTTCCGCTTATCCGGGGCCGGGTTGCGGGGACAACAGTCTAAGCAGGGATGCCCAGACTTCCCTTTCCCCAGACACCTCCTCCAGCTCTTCCGGGGGGATCCCGAGGCATTCCCAGGCCAGCTGAGAGACATAGTCTCTCCAGCCTGTCCTAGGTCTTCCCCGAGGCCTCCTCCCCATGGGACATGCCGGGAACACCTCCCCAGGAAGGCTTCCGGAAGGCATCCAAAACAGATGCCCGAGCCACCTCAGCTGGCCCCTCTCAATGTGGAGGAGCAGCGGCTGTACTGTTGGTGAGGGTGTAACAGAGTTAATGGAGAATGTGTGATTCCACTTGACATCTCTCACACTGTTACTGTGATTTTATTTTGTGGTCATTGAATGCTGCACCCCTGCGAACTAGGGTCATGCACCCCAGAGAGATGGTGGCAGTTTTGCTGTGCTGTCTACCTGGCTGGTACACACATTCTCATTACTTTACATTATTAGGACCGAGCCCAGGCACACATGCCAGTGTGGGCCGATTAAAATTGCATGGTTCCATTATTATTCTATGCCGCTTTGACTCCCTGAATGTTAAGAAAAAGTCAATTTTATTTGACCAAAAATTCAAGCCAAATTCAAATTTAAGCAAAAGAAATTTTTTTGAAGTTGCCAAAAAAATTATTGCAAAATGACCTCCCCCACCCCACCCCCAAAAAAAAATCTAAATGCATTACGCAGATGGGAGCCCTCCCCAAATTTTTTTCCACATAGAAAAATGAAACTTGGTAACAAATATAGCCCATGGAAGGACAAGTTATAGCCCTGCCCTAAACCCAACAGGAACTCAGCCAGATTGGGTGAAAGTGTGGACCTATAAAGTCACACCACTCATACTTTCATCATCTCCTCCTAGGGTTTACATCCAATTTGCACCAAACTTGGTGAAAATCACCTACACACATGTGTGATCAAAAGTAATCGATTACATTTTTTAATCAAATGTTGGGCATGGCTGTGATGTCCTCACAACAAAGCAGCCATTTTCAGAAGTATAAAAGTGTGTGTATCTTTCACACAGTGTCAGATTGAGTTGGACCCAATGTATCATTTGTGCGGAATGACAACATGAACGCGATGATATGTCACTTGTATAGTTGGATGGTAAAATAGCTCTCTCACGCCCCCTATATATTTAGAATGGGAGTAAAAACTTTTTTTTTTTTTTTGTAGTCAAAAGAAATTTGACACACACATCCCTCATTCCAAAATGAACCAAAAAGCAAATGAGGACACACCCCTATTTACAATTGTGTTGCCATGACAACACCAAAACTGTGCCATAGAAATGAATGGAGCTTTGCCATAACAATGCAATTGATGAAAAACTGTTTGTGTAACACTAATGGTACACAGACTGAAAATTACACTGTGTGAAAGTAGATTTTTCCAGCAAGAGGAATTTTCTCAATATTGAAAAATGACTCAGCCACACTCCCTCAAAACTCAAAATACATTATGCAGATGGAAGCCCACCTCAAACATTTTTCTATCTACAAACATGAAACTTGGTACAGGCATAGCCCATGGTAGGACAAGTAAAAAAATAACATTATGGCCCTGCCCTAAACCCAACATCCCTAATACTTTCATAATCTCCTCCTAGGGTTTGCATCCAATTTGCACCAAACTTGGTGAAAATCACCAACACACGTGTGATCCAAAGTTATTGCCTACATTTTTGATCAAATGTTGGACATGGCTGTGATAAGCTCACAACAAAGCAGCCATTTTCAGAAGTATAAAAGTGTGTGTATCTCGCATATTGTGTCAGATTGAGTTAGACCTTAAGTAACATTTATGCGGAATGACAACCTGAACACAATGATATGTAACTCGTATCGCTGGATCGTAAAATGGTTCTCTGGCGCCACCTAGAGTTTTTGAATGGGAGTTTTTTTGTTTGTTTTTTTTTGACATAGTTAAAAGAAATTTGGCACACAAATCCCTCATGCCAAACTGAACCAAAAATCCAATGAGAACACACCCCTATTTACAATTGTGTTGCTATGACAACAGCGGAAATGTGCCATTGAAATGCATGGGGTTTTGGCACGACGCAATTCATGAAAAACTCTTTGTGTTACACTGATGGTACACAGACTGCAAATTACACTGTGTAAATGTAAAATTTTCCAAGAAAATCATTTTGACAATATTGAAAAATGACTCGGCCACGCACCCTCAAAATATGTAAATACATTACTCAGATGGGAGCCCAACCCAAACTTTTTCTGTGTAGAAAAATGAAACTTGGTACAGACATAGCCCATGGTAGGACAAGTAAAAAATTACATTTTAGTTCCGCCCTAAACCCAACTGGAATTCGGCCATATTGGATGGAAGTGTGGACCTGTAAAATCTCACCCCTCATACTTTCATCATCTCCTCCTAGGGTTTACATCCAATTTGCACCAAACATGGTGAAAATCACCTACACGTGTGATCAAAAGTTACCACTTAGATTTTTTATCAAATGTTGGGCATGGCTGTGACCAGCTCACAACGAAGCAGCCATTTTCAGAAGTATAAAAGTGTGTGTATCTCACACATAGAGTGTTGGATTGAGTTGGACCCAATATAACATTTGTGCAGAATGACAAACTGAACACGATGATATGTAACTCATATAACTGGATGGTGAAATGGCTCTCCGATGCCCCCTATGTGCTTAGAAATGTACAAATATTTATTTTTAACGTAGTCCAAAATTTTTTTGCACATACACCCCTCATGCCAAACTGAACCAAAAAGCCAAAGAGGACACACCCCTATTTACAAGCGTGTTGCCATGACAGCAACAAAACCCCATAAACATATGTGATCAGAAGTTATCACTTACATTTCTGATCAAATGTTGGGCGTGGCTGTGACGGGCTCACAATGAAGTGACCATTTATAAAAGTGTGTGTATTTCACAGAATGTTGGATCAAGCCCATGATACAGTGTCCTCTCACTGTTGGGAAGCCTCGGCGGTCACGTGGGAGGGTGAGGGCTTTAACACCGCTTGCGGTTTTAATTATTATTTTTTTAAATTTATTTTATTTCATATCTAAGTGGTTGTATTACACTATTATATTTGTGTAACACATAGCACCCTATTGGATGAGAATATTCTTGAGTGAAAATGATGATGCTTCTACTTATTTGATTGTAGCATGATTAGCATGTGGTGTGTTAGCTAACTTTAACTTTTTTTTATTTTAGCTTAGCAGTGTGAGAACATGTTTGGGTGTTACTGATGAAACTGATTGCATACTCTTCTGCCGGGAATAAACAGCCAGTGTCCAAAGAAGTTTGCTTTCTGTCATATCTAAAACAATGCATGAATACAACCGCAACAAGGGCAACTGTGGATGAGTCACTAGTCACTGTTTCCAAACCTTTGTTTGATAGTGTGCCCTCATGAGGTGCAAAGACAAGGCATCTTTTGTTGGTGGTAAAGTATCCATATTGGCTTTCACCTTCTGAAACAGGACACAGTAAGCTGCGTAGATTGATTCACTGGTTGATTTTGGGTCGTACAGTTTGCATACAAACTGTTCTGCCAAGCTTAGAGTAGTTGGACTTGGCATTTTTTCCTCACCAAAGTTGTGGAGAACATGAGGGCACTGCTGGAACACTTTCCATGCAGTCTTTTTTCCTATTCCGGTGAACTGGCTAGTAGTATCACATCCAGTGATGGCATGAAATGCCAACAGACCATTAATGGTCTCATTTAGCAGTTTGACATCATGAACTTTGATGTAGTGAGGTTTCTAGGCTGTTCCTGCTTCCATCCAAATCTCTGGGCTCAGTCTTTGTGTGAACAGAAGAAGCAACACCAGTACATCTGTGTCTCAGTACTGAATGATGAGCCTCTGATACCCTTTGGCTGTTGCATCAACTGCATGGTGAGCGCCGTCTTGATGATTAGAACATCAAGACGGCGCTCACCTGTGTGCGACATCGCATAGCCCTCTGAGTCAAAGTCTGTCATTCTTATCATTTTAGTGTCATTAGTGTCTTTTCATGTGCACAAGGGCTCACGTTAAGTACGACCGAGAGACCCTGTTACAACTAGGAGAATTGAGTCACACAGGATGTTTTGACATAAATATCCTCCATTGCTTCCCGGAGCTACAGCTCCACACCAAAGTGATGCCAGGTCAGACTGCAGCAGGGGAGTCTCCTGGCTCTTGGTGGTTGAGACGGAAGCACAGCAGACGGGGAGGAGCAGGACCAAGACTCCACCGACTGGTTAGCAAGGGACTATCTAATCAGTTGTATGGCTACACAGAGTCGTATGGCTACATCCAGGATTGTTCCATCCTATGTTTCTGTGAAACGTGGCTCAGACAAGGGATACCTGGTGAGGCCATAACACTGGCAGGCTACATCGTTTACAGAGCCAACCGCAACGCTGAGGGATGTGGCAAAACACGTGGGGGTGGAAAAGCAATCCTCATCAAACAATCCTGGAGTATGGACAACACGGTAATATCATAGTCCTGTTCTCAAGATGTGGAGTATATTACCCTGAAATGTAGACTATTCTATCTGCCTGGAGAAATACAGTGCATTTTACTAAGTGTAGTGTATGAAAACACTTATCCAGATGCTGCTACTGTGGTCGTCAGAGACTTTAATCATTGTAATCTCCTGAAAAGCATTCCCAAACTCCACCAGTCTGTCAACTTTACCACCAGAGGAGACAAAATCCAAGATAAATGCTACAGTAACATTATAAATGCTTATACTGCAGTCCCTAAGCCACATTTTGGGAAGTGTGACCACCTTGCTTATACTGCTACGGCCGTCCTACATCAAGAGACTTAAAGCAGACCCAGTCATTGTCAACACTGTGAAGATGCGGACTGATGAGGCTGTAGCAGAGCTGCAGGGTTGCGTGGAGGCCACAGACATGAGCATTTTTAAGGAGGCCACAGACAACATTCATGATTATACAGACAGTCAGCAGCTACATTGACTGGTGCACCTCCATCTGCATCCCCTCCTGGACTATTCGTGTATATCCCAACCAGAAGCCCTGGTTTAATGTGGATATAAGTAATAAGATCAGAAACCGGTGTGCATCTTTCAAGGCAGGAGACAGTGGAGAGGATAGGTAGGCCCAGTATGAGCTCCAAAAGGCCATTAAGGCTGCCAAGAGAACATACACCAAGAAACTGGAGAGCTGCTACAGGGAAAACGACACTAGGAGCATGTGGCAGGGGAGCACGTGGCAGAGGATAGAATCAATCACCAACAAGTGTTGGCTCTTGGAGGATTCTGTTGGGTTTCTGTAAATTAGAGTCTGGTTTCAACCGGCTCTACATGTAAAGTGTCATGAGATAACTTCTGTTATGATTTGGCACTATATAAATAAATTTGATTTGACCAACTACAGGAAAGAGGCAGAAAGGATCATGACCCGAAATACCCCCTCATCTGACCACTTCAACTCCTTCTATGTCAGATTTCACCAGCACAACAGAGACATCCCCTTAAAGGCCCCCCACACCTCAGAAGAGACCCTGTTTCAGGTGACATATACACAGGTCCTCAGCTCACTGACGCAAGTGAATCCCCTCAAGGCTATAGGAGTGGACCATGTGGCACCAAGGGTCCTAAAGGCCTGTGCAGAACAGCTGGCAGTGGTCTATACAGTAATCTTCAACACATCTCTCACAGGAAACAGTCCCACACATCTTCAAATCCTCTGACACATCTTCAAATCCTCTGCTATAGTGCCAGTCCCCAAAAAGGCAAAGACAACCATAACAAATGACTTTAGACCTGTGGTACTCACATCTGTTGCCATGAAGTGTCTGAAGAAGGTGGTCTTAAAACACATTAACTCCATGGTTCCAGACACAGTGGACCCCCTCCAGTTTGCCTACTGCTCAAATAGATCAGTGGACAATGCAGTGGCTCTGACACTTCACCACATCCTGCAACATCTGGATAATCCAAACACATATGCTCAGCTCCTCCTTCTGGATTACAGTTCTGCTTTTAACACGGTTAGACCAATGAAGGTCTCTGCGAAGCTGGCAGACCTGAGAGTACCAACATCCACATGTAACTGGATTTTGGACTTCCTCACAGATAGACCACAAGTGGTTAAGATAGGGAAGAAGGTTTCTGCTGAGCTCACAGCAAGTACAGGAACCCCACAGGGTTGTTGCCTCAGCCCCTAACTCTTTGCACTCTATACCCATGACTGTACCTCTACCCAGGACAATAACATTGTTATAAAGTATGCAGACGACACAACCGTCCTTGGCCTCATCAGAGGGGGGAATGAGTCTGCATACAGGGACCTGGTTCAGAAGACCATCAGATATGGGGAGGAGAACGACCTCGTCCTCAACACAGACAAAACAAAATAACTCATTCTGGACTTCAGGAGATGAGTCCCCCCTCTGCAGCCACTCACCATCAAAGGGACTGTGGTGGAGAGGACTGCCAGCTATAAGTTCCTTGGCCTTCACATCACAGAAAGCCTCAGCTGGGCTAAAAACACTGCAATAACAGTGGAAAGAGCTCAGCAGAGGCTATACCTTATAAGGATGCTGAAGAAGGCGGGGCTTAGATGTCAGCCCTTCATCCAAGCCTATAAAGGACTGGTTGAAAGTATCCTCACCAGCACCATCACAGTGTGGTATGGCAACACCATGGTGGCTGAGAGGAAAATGCTGCAGCAGGTCATCAAAACTGCAGAGCGGGTCATTGGCTCTGACCTCCCTTCTATGGACACCATATACAAACAGCACTGCCGGAAGAAAGCACAGAGCATCCTCAGAGACCATCACCATCCAGCTCATGCTCTGTTCCAGTGAGTGGAGTCAGGCTACAGACTGAGACACCGCAGGCTGGTGAGCATCAGCACTCACAGGACACACCTCCATAACAGCTTCTTCCCAGCCACAGTTAGATTGGTAGCACAGGACATTAAGGAGGCAAGGCAAGGCAAGGCAGGTTTATTTATATACCACATTTCATGTACAAGACAATTCAAAGTGCTTTACATAAAACATTAAAAGCATTACAGCAGCAATAAAAAGTATAG
>JAPQRP010000024.1:41826731-41838111 GCA_037367295.1 Apogon hyalosoma | reverse complement strand
GGTGTACCCCGCCTTCGCCCTTAAGTGGCTGAGATAGGCTCCAGCGACCCCCGTGACCCTAGTGAGGATAAAGCGGGCTCAGAAAATGGATGGATGGATGGAGTTTGAGTCATTAAGTAATTATTTTTTGTCGACGAAAGGCTCATTTAATAATTAATGACAATTTAATTTACAACCACTATGGTGGAAGCTAATGGGGATCTGTATAAACAATAAACAACTAGAAAAGCACTCGGAGAGTGCAGACCCCCCACCAAGGCAGATCAGCCCCACCCCCCGATCACCACCAAAAGTGAATCATTTGTTCTTTGTGCCAGTATCAACATTTCCTAAAAATTTCATGAAAATCCATCCATAACTTTTGGAGTTATCTTGTTAACAGACAAACAACCCCAGATGAAAACACAACCTCCTTGGTTGAGGTTAATATCAGATACATATCAGATTTAGGACCACATATGAAAGTGGCCTGGGTCGGATTTGTGCTGTTCAAACTGTCTGTCAGATCGGATACAGGACACATATGGGCAAAAAAATTGGATTTGGGCCACATTTGCCTGCATCTGAATGTAGCCTAAGACTCTGGATAAAATACAGACATTAAACTCCGTCTCATGGCTGCAGTTTCTTATAATTAGCAGCGCTCTCACATATCCTGTTGTTTCTTGCCCACATCTCCCCAGTGACTGGGTTTGTTTTTCTCTTCAGCTTTATTGTGGCAGGTCAACAGAATATATCAGTACTGATTTTTCCATTGGAGCACAATTTCTATGCTTCTGCCAGTTGTTCAGCAGTGGATATGGAGTTTAGTTGAACAGGTACACACTTCAACCCATACTTCATCTGGAGTATAAGAGCTCAGAATGAGCTCTTTTCACAGTTCACAAGAGAAATCTGCTCCATCACAAGTGGATACAAACTCAGAGTAGCTTCATCCTGATAATAAAATGTGTATGATGCTGAAGTTAAAGACAGAGGTCAAGTATCATCACACAAATACAATAAACCTGCTGCGTTAGCCTGTTTTCAGACGTCTACGCCACAGACAGACTATGGCTTCAGTTACATAAAAGACCATTATGAAAACTATGTAAGATTGTTTGTTGGGTGTCTAGACAGATGAGTTGCGGTTTATTTTAGTGATGCTTCTGATGTCGATGCAGAACAATACTGACTACAGGCGTTTGTGGACTGACCTCCCATGACCCTCTAAAGCAGGGCTGTCAAACTCATTTTAGTTCAGTTCCACATTGAGCCAAATTTGATCCGCAGTGGGCCGAAGGTGTTCTGGTACAGTATCTTTTCTCGTCATAGTTATAAAGACTGCAGGTTCTCTATTCTTTCATCTTAAATGCTGTATCGTACTCATACAGAAATAGAGAAACCCCATATTTTAAAATGTAAAATACAGATTATATGATTTTAGAATTTATATAAAACTATAGAAGTGACAAAAAAACAAAGGTGATTGGGATAAAAGCCGCTGTGCATGGATCTGAGCCAGCTGACAGAAATAAGTCAACTCACCATTCTACATAAAATGGGAATGTGTTGAAGCCAGTGTGTAATTTCCATGTCTGACTGAACATCATGGACAGATGTGCCGTTTTGTCTCATTTTACCACAGAAATCCATAACAAAGGCTACGTTCAGAATGCAGGCAAATGTGGCCTAAATCCGATTTTTTTTCTTCGTATGTGACCTGTATCCGATCTGCTAAAGATGGTTTGAACAAACCCGACCCAGACCACTTTCATATGTGGTCCTAAAGCCAATGTGTATCTGACACTTTGCAATGTGACTTCAGTCTGAACGGCCAAGTCGTATTTATCCGACCTTTACGTCATTGAAATGCGACAAATGTCACAGTTCTGTGTCCCAGGAGGAGGAGCGGTGGGAAAAATTACTTACTTCTGTAAACACAGTGCGTGTCTGCATGGTCACATATTCCATCAGGACCTCTTTAATCCATGTGGGTCACTTCAGGGTCACATTCAGTTCATACTCAAAACTGATAGAAGTTGCATTTAATGTGTAATATGAACAAACACACAAAAAAATCGGATTTCACCAACAAATCCGAATTGTGCTTTAAGACCTGCTGTCTGAACGTAGCCTAAGAGACCAAGTGAAACCTGAACTGTGATCATGTTCTTACCTGCCACGCTGAGACCTTGGCGCTCAGGTCCTGGTCTCTCAGGTCCATGGCCAAGGCTCTGGCCACCAACAGGCGTCTGTTTTCTGGGGACAGTTCAGAGTGTAGAGTGATGAAGGGAACCTCTGCTCCGACCGCTGACACGTCCAGGTCTGGCTCCTCCCCCCTGGCGTCCCGCTGGCTCCTGGTTGATAAGGCTGGCAGTCGGGCTCTCCTTCCCTGCTCTGACAGATCTAAAGACACACTGTGGTGGCCTTTATGTAGCTGCTTTTTTAAACCTGCGTGCTGTTGTGCTTCTGTGTTGTTGTCCTGAATGCTGCTGGTAAAGTCCTGAGGTAAGAGGTCACAGAGTGTGGGCAGGCGACGTGTCATAAGGCTGCTGTGAGACAAGGAATGTTTGATGAGGCAGCTGTTTGGAGGTTTGTCGTTCTTCACGCCTTCTAAATCGTGCTGCTGAGGTTTGAGTTTATGAAGGACAGAGTCGCTGTAGCTGAGGCTCTTGTTGTTGGACAGAGACGACCTCAGAGGGGTCTCCAAGTCCTGCTGGCTCCACAGAGGGTCCAGCTCATTGTCACTAATCAGAGGCTGATCGTGAAGAGGTCTGGGCTGCAGAGCGGCTGGACTGGGGGGATGAGATGAACACGCTGCCACAGGAATCCCCTTCCCTCTCAGCTCTTTTCCGAGCTGCTGCAATGCCTGCTGGGACACCGTTTTCTCCACCTCCGCTGTGAGGTCGGGGATCTCCAGCCACTCCTCCTCGATGACCACCTGCCGGTTTGCAGCGATGTCCATGAGGTGGCGGCAGACAAGATGGACGATCTTTGGCACGTTCTTCATCTGCCGCGCCTCGTATCCGTGCAGCAGGTGGCGCTGCCGGGTCAGGTACTGCGACAGGGTGACGGCGCTCGCCTTGGGCTCGGCACAGGAGAAGACACTCCGAAGGGGAACAAGGAACTGGGCAAACTCCCGGACACACAGCAGCTGACCTCGGGTCTGGATGGAATTGGGTCTCTTGGCTCGTACAAACAGGATGGCCTGATCGGCACTCATCCGCGACGTAAAGACGAGGTAACAGGCCAGCAACACACCTGAGGAACAAACATCTCATATCAAACACACACCTCATACACGGAGGATGTCAGACCATATCGATCAGATGCAGAAATGACTGAGTTCGCATGTTGAACTTCTGTTGCCCCTGAAGTCAGTGGGTTTTGTTTTAATGTTTTTTTTTTTAATATATATGCTTCAAATGATATCTGTTGTAAACACAAGTTTAGAGAAATTATTTGTCATATTTCTCAAAAATGACCTAAACTTATCAACACAGGATGAAGAAATGGATGATGTCATTGTATTATAAAGCAGAGCATTCCATCTGTACTCAGCCCAATACGACAAAGATCAGTAAGTGCAGCTCATTACTCTGCTGTGGTTGTGTTTCACTGCATGGCTGTGATCAGCTCATTCTCTACAGCTACACTGTGAAATGTGTGCTAATGCGCACAGCACACGATAACACACTACAGCTAGATGAAGCGGCACAAGACCACAACATGTCCGAAGGATAGAGGGCACCAACAACACAACTTTGTAACAAAATGCTGCTTCCTCTGTTTATATTAGATATTACATCAGTTTGAAGCTAAAAATCAACAAGTGGTGCCAGGCACAAAAAACCCCAGCCCTCGCACGTATTGTAGCTTATTTTGGCATCGATCCAGCTGATGTCAGTATATCAACTGCTTCTATATATGTGCCAAGTTTGACGTAAATTGAAACATTGATTTTTTTCATAGACATTTGAAATTTCACCCATTATGAGTATGGGGGGGGGGGGGTTTAAAAAATTCATTAAAAATTAGAACTTTGACCTAGTTTTTCCAAAATGTAACCACATCTATTCTGGGTCCCTGGTAATCTAATAAACCCAATTTGGTATGAATTCAACTGATAGTTTTACTGCTAGAGTGTTAACACACACACAAACAAACAAACAGAACCAAAAACAATACTCCCTGCCTCCCCTTTGGGACAAAAATATAACTTTTCAGAGATTTTCATGTTTTCTCCTGTGACATCATGAAATCTGAAAGCCTGAAATAGGCAGTTTAACACATGATTAAATGAGACACTAGAGGCTGTCAGACACATTTAACCAGACCATGAAAACTAACTTATCTTTTAGCTAAAACCATCTCCATCATATCTCAGTTTATTATCAATGATCAGGTACATTATAGACACACATGAAACACCTACCAATGCAAAACAATACAAATCACCTTTGTTGAAATACACTATAATTCTGCACAAATTGACTTAACACAAGGTGATTTGATGTGATGCAATATGATACTATATATTGCGCTGTGCTGTGATGCTCTTGCACTCCTGTGTTCACCCACTAGAACAGGTCAGACTAAGAGAGGCTTCTGTAGAGGAGGTAAAAAAATCAAAAAACTCAGTGAAGTTGACACTTTAATGTCCTCAGTGTAGTTTATTTAAAGCCCAGCATTAGCCTTTTTAACTAAGGGAACTGGGGAAGCAGTCATTTCTGTGTTAGCTTACAGATTCAATCATTCCTGCAGCTCTACTGTCACTATGCTGTTACGTACCTGTTCTTCCAAGACCTGCGTGGCAGTGGACAGCCATTTTACCCTCTTGGACAGCAAATGACATGACTTTGACCATGTCAAGGATTGTCGTGAGAGATGCCACACCATAGTCCTTCCACCCAAAGTTGTAGTAATAAACTGAAAGACAGAAAAATATTACATCAGTTCACAATCCATTTACAGGGCACTGCATCTAAGAAGCCATGTTGGTATAAAGCAGTGGTTCTCAGTCTTTTTCTGTTGGACCCCCTTTGGAGGATGAAAAATCTCCAGGCCCCCCTCAACCCCAAAAACATAGTAACAGTGGTGCAATTACAACTTTTATTGAAAGAAACATCAATCTTTTAGCAATGCTTTTTGCTTTTCCTTGAATAATTTTTTGTTCAAATTAAAAATAACTTAGATTACAAATACACTAAACCAGACTGCTCCCTGAGACAATATCTTTCCAAATAAAAACAGGAAATGTGTAATTATCTTACAACTGTGACAATAAAGTTACTTTTTAAAAAAACAAAAACAAAAAAAAAACCAAACATTTTGGTAACAAAGATGAACATTTGACCAATCTCAGTGGGTCAATGAGCCTGTTTCCATTGCACATCTCAGAACATTAAAGTCCAAACTGGTCCAAAACACAAGCATGTGTGTCCATGTTTCTGTTCCAGTCCAATCCTTGTCTGTTCTCCAAACCTAAACTCTTTGTCTAGTCTAGTGACAGATCACCATGGCAGTAGACTGGTTTGGTGGACATGTCTAAAATGAGTCCAGGGTGCTCCAGCGCCAAAACATTAGTTCCACCTGCTACATGTTCTAACCTGAAGAAAAAAAGAACACCCAGGAGTGATCCCATGACCCCCCTGGTAAGCCTTCATGCCCCCCTAGGGGGCCTGCCCCACAGTTTGAGAAACACTGGTATAAAGATACAGCTCCACATGCAGCTGATGCTCAGATGACTCAGCTAAAGATCTCGGGGGAGCTTGTTAAATGAAGTCTCCAGTCTGCAGTAATTATCTGGTGGGTCATCGGGGACCTTCATGTTCCGGATGTAAACAAAACCCAAGACTGAAATTACCTATATAAAAAAATAAACACGCAAAAACAACACACATCTAATCTAATCCACAGAGGAGTGACTACATTAATACATGCATGCAATGAGGGTAGAAATGGGCCGTACGATACTGTGGTATGTCATATGTGTGTCAGCTGATTCCCATATGTTTGGCACAGTAATACAAATAACAAAGCAGGCTGCCAGTTTGACCTGGCAAAGCAGACAATTAAATGGCAACAAATGGTTTAATCCAGAGATTATCAGTTGTCAATAAAAAAAGTAGAGCTTGAGTTAGTCATATAATAAATTCACAAGTTGCTGTTGTCTTTAGAAAAGTTCAACAAAGAAAAAAACAGTGTGTGTGTTTGAGATGAGCGTAGGTGCAGTTGTGTGTTGCAGACTCACTCCCTGCCTCCATGAAGATCTCAGGTCTGTAAGTGAACCCACTCTCCTGCTCCAGTGGGTTTCCACAGCTGGCGTGTTCTCCAGGTCGCTGCAGGTTAATGACCGTCTTCAAACCGCACCTGAGCACATCAAAACAGGACACACTGTAAACACACACAGCACTGTTTACACACCAATATGTGACAGCTGAACACAGACAACAAACAGTCACTCTGTCACCGTTAACCTGCTAATAACAAATCTAATTAAAAATACAACTGACATTGAAATGAGGTGTGAATGGAAGACGTTACTGTACCTTTGAAACTGTTCGATGATGTTATATTTCTCTATGATTTCACTGGAAGGCCTTGCCATTGCTAGCAAGTTGTCAGTAATCCTGCAAGTGGAGCATATTATGTTAAATGTAATTACATTTTTTAAAAAAGGGCTTTTTTCCAAGTGGCTGGTTGGAAAAAATATCGACATTTCATCATATTTTATACAAGACAAAAAATGGTCTTATTCATAATGATGAGCGTGTGTAATAGGCTAACGGCAGTGGTTATCATCTACATATGTTATAACAGGAAAGAATGGTGTCTCTCTCTCTCTCTCTCTCTTCCTGTGACTGGTGTGTGAACCCACCCAGGGGTCTCCTTTGATGACTAAATGTCATCTCCCACACTCTAAACCAGGGATCTCAAACTCCACTTACCTGAGGGCCGTTGGAGGTAGAGACTGGGTCAGGCTGGACCGCATTAAGTATTCCAAAAAAAAAAGGGTTTCTTTACTTTACTCAGACTAGTAACATACACTTTTGGATGAACTCTCCTCCTTTGAATGTCTTTCTGGTCCTACCAATCATCTCACTCACCACAAAGCTGCTTCAACTGCTGCTTCATTCTCTTTGTTTACTTTCTTGAATAAATCTTGTTGCCTCAATAGACATTTTTTCGGATTGGCGACCCCGGTTCTTCCTCTCTTCTCCCTGGTATTTTGTAAACTCCTCAGCATGCTTAGTTGAGTTATGACATTAGACGTTGTATTCCTTATACAACGTAACTTTCTCTGTGCATATGAGACTCGTAGCGGTGCCCCTATGCTCGTCAAAAAAATATTCCGTCTCCCACTTTTCCTGAAATTGCCTGTGCTCGTTGCCAAACTTTCTCTGCACGGCATGTTTTAAGAGAGACATGACTGGAACTGGATGATGGCAGATATTTTCCATCCACTTGGTGTCACTTGGAATGTATTTCAACTAAGTGACTAGCGTTCATACTTCCCCAGGTACTTTGCGGTTGCCTAGCTTGACAACCGTTGACAACAAATGCCACCGGAAGCGGTCATGAGACTATCTATGGTAGCCCATAAGTGATAAAAATAAATAAAAGTGTGGCAAGACTCAGCAAAAAGGTGCATTTGAGAACTACGTGCGAGCCGCACTAACACTAAACTTTGATGTCAAGTAAAAGGCCACAAAATATCATCCTGTGGGCATCAATTGGCCCCCGGGCCACGAGTTTGAGATCCCTGCTCTACAGTAATTTTTGTACAGAAATAGCCGTAGAAAAAAACCTACAAATAAGATATGATCATTTTATACTTTTTACTAATGTCACCCTGCCATTTCTTTACTTTAAAATATGATTCCAGTGGAAATCATCAGTACAAATGTATTGACTTTTTATGCAACTGTTGCGCCAACCTTTGATGACCCAAAATTCCAAACAACAGCCAAGGTTAAACTAGTCCACAGAGACGTACCAGGAGGAGTAGAGTCCTTTAATGGCTTGCTCCTCGTCGCTCCAGCGAGAGGGGTTTTCATATTTACAGGCTCTCCCCCCACAGGCCATGGAGCACTGCATGTGACCCGGGATGACATGCCTCAGGGTCTCGCCCATCTTGGTGTACTTCGCGGTGGGGACCCTTGCATTGGCTGAGGAGAAGAAAAAAAAAACAGCGTTAAAATAGTGTGAGAATGGACACTGGTGTAGCAGAAGTCATCGCGGGCGCTCTGTTATTTCTTCAGTATCTTTACATCTCCTGCTTTTGGACTCGGTGGGGGTCTGCTTCACGCTGACGGCCACCATCACTCTGTGTGAGGAGGAGGAGAGGAGCTCCAGAGCTGAGCTTCGTCGGCGTTGCAGGACCTTCAGGAGGATGTCCGAGGCCGAGTGCCTGCGGTCGTGTCTCCTGGTGCCGCTGCCCATCATCTCCCCCACCAAGAAGTATCGGCCTCCTCTGTGGTGCTGCATCGTGTTAGAGTCCGGGCTGCGCTGCTGCTGTCTGCGGTGCAAACATCTCTGAACTAACAAAGGTGCCGGGCTCAGCGCTCTGTGTGCCCACGGTGAATCATCACATAACAATCACCCATTGGTAAAGAGAGGCAAATACAACCTATCAGTTCATCAGCAGCATTTGAAGTGTCGCCATGACAACAAACTCCAAAGTCGTCAGTGGGAGGTGAATGGGGGCGAATGTTGCACACGCACAGATCTGAGACAGGCGGCTTATTACAGAAAGAGGAAAATGCGGTTGTTGTTTATTCAAAAGGCTGAACATCTGATGCTGTGCAGCTCCAACACACAGCATCCATGAGGTTCAACAATGAAACACTGTTTTCTGCTTAAAGCTTCAGTGTGTCGTAGTTTTTTGACGTCACTGGTCAAAAATTCCATATTAACCTTTCAGAATATTCAAGCACTTTGAGAGGAAACAAGACTTCAGCACCTCCTAAGCTCACTTTACAGACTGTAGAAAATCTACCCCATGAAGGTAGACTTTGTCCCGTCACAGGTGTGGATGGGTAAATTAGAAATCACTGTCGGGATTCCATCAGATGTGACTCTACTGCTCTTCCCCATGACTCAACATGAAAGCAACTTGGCAGCTTCACTTTCCACAGTGACATAAAATGGTGTCAAATTACCTATCTTTGCATTTATTTAGTTTCTGAAATGGACAGAGAGAAAACAGCTACAGAGGGAAGGTGTAGGTGCGTGTGTGTGTTTTTTAACTAAAAATATAAGAATCTCTTATTCAACTAAATCAAAAAAATTGACAGAAAATGTAATTGTCACTAAAAACTTGAAGCTAAATATGAAAAAAAGAAAGCAGATTAAAAAACACTAAGACCAGTAACTAAAAAGCTCAATTTAGTAATAACTGAAAAAAAAAATTCAATTTACCATTAAATTGATGTCAAGTTTCAATTTTGGGGGTTTTGCAGACCTACATTTTACTAGAGGTCAACTGGCAATACTAAGTATTGACATGATAGTGAAAAACTGGACACAGGAAGAAGTTACAACTTGATTAACTCATAAAGACCCAGTGTTACTTTTATGGCCGTTCCAAAATATTGTTTTTCTCTATATTTAACTGTTCCTATGTGATTTATCACCATTTATTATGACATTAGCCTCTGTATTTTGTGCATTTTTCAGTGAACATGAGGTATTTTCCTATATTTAATTAACTGATCATGTAGATGTTCTTAAAAGCACAGATTACAGTTGACAGTTTTTCAATCAAAAACAGAAAACTGACAAAAAAGTGACTTTTTCAGCAAAATCTGTCATTAACTGAACATAAACCCAGTGTGTCCATCCACTGTCATTGATCCAACTCCATGGGTTTTACTGGTGAATCAATGTTGTAGAAGATGACAGTGTTTCCACAGTAACTACGGAGCCTCTAAATGTCCAAATGGGTCATATCTGATGACTATGAAAAGATGAAAAACTGCATTTTACACAAATTATTTACACTGATTGACAGGATTAGTGGATCGACAGGTATTAAACAGTTTACATTAGTAGATGGTTTAGCTTGACAGGGGCTGTTTGGGTGTTTATGGGTTAATGAAAAAAAAAAATTGACATGCTCGCAAATGATTAAAAAATTACTAGATCAACTGAACATCTGCGTAAAAGTACAAATTAGTGAAATAAATAGGAAATCTTCATTCTAATTAATTAATAATGACATAACCTTATTATGCTCATAAAAATATGCTTTACAGGAAGTAAACTCATTAAAAAATACATTATCTCCGGTAAAAACACATTATTGTAGGAAACATGATAACTGTTAATATAGTTTATTATGGTGTCTTTTTTGTGTGTGTGTGTGTCTGAGTATCAGTGACATTAAAAGAAGGACTAGCATTCACTGACTTCAGACAAGACGGTGTAATTGTAATACTGTCATTGTGCTTGAAGTGAGCTCAACAATTGAGCAGCCAGTCCGGCATCAAACTGAAGCCAAAAGGTGAACCGATCCCGTGGCCTCGCTGAGCCTCAGTCTCAATGTGAGAGCGCAGTCATCGCCGACACAGAAAACAACAAACGCTCCTCAGGTCTCCATCAGCTCACCTGTCACCAGTCCAGTGGTTTATTCAAATGGAGATCAGAACATTTCAAACCCCTAATATGAAGATAGCAGGTACTTTTACTGACAGTTAATTGCTTTTTTTAAGAAATAACACAGACTTAAATTAAATGGTTGATCACGCGTCACTGCTTTTGATAATAATTGTTTCTAATCCATTTTAAGCCATGACCCTTTTAAACAGTCGCCCTGGTGTAGCTCACGCTGTTCCTCACAGATCCACACCCAACACGCCTTTGACGAAGCCTTTGGTAAACTATTGAAGCATCATGTTTTAGTTTTACTGCAGAAACACAACACACAATGATCTTAGCTGTAAACTATTATTTCTATATGTGTGCTTCTATGAAACTGGTCCTAAAAACAGGACATGGGGCTAAAAATCCAACCCAGATGGAGACGAATGTTATGAAGCAGGTTTGGAAGCACTTTGGCTCTATTTGAAAAATAAATACTGACTGAGATTAAAGAGAAACTATTTTTCCAGTTAAAACACATTTTATATTATTTTATATTATATTTAATACATAAATACGCATGTAACATGGTCAAATGGACACCAAAATTACACACTACTATTTTTTTTTTTTTTAAATCTCTTTATTCTCTCACAGGTACATTTTGGGAATTTAACTAATTATTCAAGGCAGAGTGTTTCACAAAAATGACCGCTGTTGAAAAATCATTCGTGATTTATTAGTGCTTAACTGGGCAGGTTCTGCATGTAACTCAAGTGGACACGGTGGGTTCCACACCAAACCTGGAATGAGC
>JAPQRP010000024.1:41777736-41789846 GCA_037367295.1 Apogon hyalosoma | reverse complement strand
AGCCTTTATCTGTCTGTTTCTGTTTCCAGTCCAGCTCCAGTTCCAGTGTCCACCAGTACAACTACACAAATCCAACTAACCCCTTTGTTTAGGACAAAGCACACATCTGACTCCTCACTCTTACTCCTCACTGCTGTTGGTTTGGTGTTGTCATGGTGACGTCAGTCTGCCGTAAATCAGTCCAGTCTGGTCCGACCCGACCAGGGAAGCTGGAAACAGCGTTTGGAAATAACCTGTTTTGGTGATGATGATGTAATTTTAAATTGTGGACTACGATCAGGAATATATATATATAATATAATAGATGAAAGACTTTTCCAAGATCTCGCAGAAAGTCTGTATAGCACCTTTAAGTTTGGTTTTTGCAAAATTTGTTGCAAATGTAGCTTTTTTTATTTCCACATGTTTCTGGGGTACATTGAAGAACTATTAGAAGTTTAATATAGGTGTCGAAGAAAATCGATGACAAATAAATCACATCTAAGTAAGAATCCATTTGTGTCATTCCCAAAACCTTTGGCTGTGAGTGTAGTACCAGGATGTTTACAGTATTATACCTGAGCTGAACGTGGCCTTTGTTAAGTTACTTTAATGTATATTCTTTTCATAATATTTTTTTCTTTTTGCCACTTTGTATTTATTAGCTATTTTTCATTTTTTCATACAGAACGTAACAAACAACAATCAGCAACAGATAATTTAGATTACAGTTACAAAATAACAATCACATTTCCTAATTAATGAAATTTTTAGAGCAGCAGTTTTTATAGCATTTCACAGGACTGAGACAAACCACACATTAATTGTGAAACTAATCCATTTGTCCTCATCTTATTAAGTAAAGTTCAGCTTGCAGCCTCAGCATACTTTTTTGTGAATTTCATCAACGCTTTTCATCCAGTCCTCCAGCACCGGTGGATCAAGTTGAATCCATTTATGGGTGACTGTTTTATTTTTTTGCTGTAACACCAAAGATTTTTAGCTGTTATTTATCATTTATTGTCAAATCATCAGGAAGATCTCCTAACAATAGTGATATAGTGGGTTGCTGTAATTTAAAACCTAAAATCTGTTCTATTTTTATTCCAACATCTTTCCAAAAAGTTGTAATTTTCATGCAGGATCAAAAAATGTGGGTGTGGTTTGCCTGTGTCCCCCTGTGAGACCCCCCCCCAGCAGGTAGAAGCACTGAAGTTTCTACAAAACTGTGGTTTTGATGTTTGACAGGACCGGACTACATGTTTCCCACTCAGTTCTGTCCAGCAGGCTGAGGAGGAGGAGGATGAAGTAGCAGATTCACACATATTGTCCCATTGTTCACATGAGAGAACAGTATTCAATTCTTTCTCCCATCTTTTTAATAGAATCTGTTGAGTTTCCTTTGCCTTTCAACAGGCCTTGATAGAGCTCGTTTGTCTTATTACAGTCAAATGTAAATTTACTGATACACTTTTATGACGTTAACGTTTTTGTATAATGGGTTTTGTTTTTATGTGACGTTGTGTTGGAGTCTGTTTTGTTGTCATTTGTTGATTCCATTTCTAACTTAATGATAATAAACTGTAAACCTCGTCACTGATTTCTATGTAGAACTAGAGTCATTCTTCATTGTTCATCTATTCCTCTGTGTACAGAAGCAACAGTGGACAATACTACCTACTGTTATCTTAGAAAGTTAACAACAAACAACCAGCTGCCATCCCAAAATGGACTCCAACACAAACACCAACATATTAAACCCTTCATATTTAAACTGAATATAACAACAATAATAATAATAATAACAATAATAATAATAATAATAACAATAATAATAATAAAAACTGAGAACAAACTCTGGACTGTCCACCTCTGACTTATATTTAATAATATATTATATTTTAACAACAAAAAGTCCTTTTTCCACTTCAATGAACAATTAATGTGTTTAACTTTAGTACCTGAAATGACAGTAATCACTTTCAATCGGATAAAAAAACCACAATAAATCAGAGTAATGGGGGAGATATTACATGTTTTCATCAATTAACTTTTACTCAGTTTAAGACTTTTTTTCTTTACCGGTTAAGTAATATTAACATTATGCCATAAAACACAAAACTATCACAGCTTTTCAAAATATATCAAAGTAAAACACTATAAAACACAGAGCTTTTACTGGCCTTCATCACAAGAAAATCTATGAATCTAGACCAAAGTCACATAATTTTTCACACTAATACTGTTTTTCCTCCAGTCGACAAATCCTCTGCACTAAAGCCAAAAGGCTCTTCATACCTTGTATCTCATTCAGACGATTGACCTTTGCCTTCAGTCCATTGCGGAGCTCATTTATTTCTCTGTCCAGCTGCTCCTGATCTGCAGATGGTAAACAGATGGTATTTCATTTAGTCATGAGACTGTGTATAAAAACAACACAAATGAAATCTATGCTGTAGGTTTTTACCTCTCTGAATCATCTCTTTGGTTTTGGCTGCAGGGAATTTAATGAACATGTTTCCAAAGCAAACTTTCACTTTTTCTGTAAAAAGCATCAACAAGGAAATAACACTTCATCAATCAGATGCTAAAGATAATCTGCAGTTATTTCACTGAGGTCAAAGAGTAAAAGACTGTTTCTACTATGAAGTCACTGCAAAGGACTGTGCAGTGAACAAGTGTTGAAACAGGACGCAGGAAAACAGCCATGTCACCGATTTGTGTCTCGGTTTCACCCACCTGAATCTGAAAACTCGTTTCTCAGTGCACTCAGTGCCTCTCTGTTCTTGTTTCTCTTCGTGTCAAGATCCACGATCTAATAAATCAAAAGAAAAAATAAACACAAGGCAAGTCACTGAGGAACACAAAGAAGTTAAAAAAAATTTTTTAAAAGGGGCTAATGCGTCTACTTGTGAATGAAACAGACACAGTGATTTAGACTCTGCCCATGTTTACCATTGTAGATACAGGTTTATGACTGAAATGATGAATATAATAAAGTCTCAAAGAAATTCACTTCCATTATAGTGATGGTTCAAGTATTTGATACTGTTGTACAAAAGACTTGATTTTAATGCCAGTTTTCACAATTAAATTTTATGTTGTGATCTTAGGCTTTTTTTATTCCATTTTGTTTGTTTCACATTTTAATATCAGATTTATGTATCACTGACAAATATTCATCACATTCTGTTCTTTACTAAAATATAAATATTGTTTTCTTCAGCTGTCTTTAAACTCTGATAACTGATACGAGTATTTTTCTAGGGGTAAAAGTTTTATGCTCAGCCCAAATATTTAACAGTTGTTGTTTAGATAACTATTTTATTTATTTCATACTCATTAAACTCTTTAGTATGTCAAAAAAATATATGCCCATACTCAATCAGGTAGGACCAGCAAATATTTGGCATTTTTACTGGTAAAAAGAGTAAAAAAAAATAAAAGTTTCTTATCACATCAAAGCTCTTATCAGAAAACAATCAAATGACTGACTGATTGATGAAATCTGTTGGTATGAATCTATCTGATGTGATACTTTGAGTTCACCGTCTTTGAGTATGTACAAAGTAAGTCTTATGATTGTATGTTGAGTGTCTCAATAAACAATAAGTTAAAAAAAAAAAAAAAGAAAGAAAGAAAACAATCAAATACAACTTTTAGGGAAAATTGTGAGCGCTGTTGATTCAGCTACAGTTTCTGTGAACTTTGAGGCTGAAACCTATGAATTACTTAACAATGACTGTGTAAAATGTCAATAAAGCACAGTGTTTATTCCACCTTTAGCTTTATTAACTTTTAATTCACAAATTAACGTTACTGTTGGCTGCTTTAATCAACCTTTGGACCTAAACCTGAACATAACACTGGTGTTTACTTAAATATCCATCTACTGCTCAATGTCAACTTTTCAACATCTTGTTCTTTTCTTTTTTTTTTTTTTTTTTTTTGATACTGGATACATTTTCAGTAGGTCTAGTGTATATTCAGATACTTCATAATGATAAAGAGAAAAATTTATTTAGCTCACGAAAAAGACATTTTCCTGCAGTAGAGATAACTGACATAACAAGAATAGAAAAAATAAATGTTACATCGGAACTAAAAACGTTAATACTTTTACGGTTACTCTTTTTTTCTTTTTCTATGATTTATTGTGACACTTGCTGAGTTTGGAGTAAATTAGTTCAAAAAACTGACAAAAGAAAATGTGTTTAAGAAAATGGGACTTCAATAACCACGGCAGTTAGCTTAGCCGTTAGCATCTGGGTAATTTCCGACCATTTCTTTACTCGTTTCTCTCCAGATGAACATATTGAGGTGATTATGAGATGCTTATCGTTACAAAGCCAGCTTTAAGTGTGTTACCTGTTGTTTCGTGGCAAGAACATCCTCAGCTGCCTCTTCAACTTCTGTCAAATAATGCAAAACACGCTCGGAGTCAGGATCCATGTTGGCTGTGTGCCGTCAAAATATGTCCGGGCTGCAACAAAGTCTGTGAAACAAAGGGACCGGAACCAAATGGTACTGAGGAACCGAGACACGGGGTGGGTATGTATACATAAATAAATAAATAAGTAAATAAGCTCATTGAATTCATACCAGATTGGGTTTATAGATTGCCAGTGACCCAGAATAGATTTTTTTAATGAATTTTTTAATTCTTTTTTTTCCTCCCATTTACTGTACTTATAACAGGTGACATTTCACATCAATTCAATTCAAAATCAGTTTTCTTTCTATGTACTTCAAACTTAGTACATATATAGAGGCAGTTGATATACTGACACCAGCACATGTATAGATATGATGACATCAGCTGGAGCCATGCCAAGTTTGTTGTGCCTGGCAGCACATGTTCTGTTTGATTTGGATCAAGAAGAAACAGCTGCAGAGGGCAGATGTGTCTTCTCAAATTCACATATTTTGGCTCCGGCAGCTTTACCATGTGTGGAACCGAAGACGGAGAAAATGGAAAACAAAATGTTCCTTAACTTAAAAAGAAAAACACAAAATGTAAATGTCTGTGAGATGGAAATAATATCTCTGTACATGAGGAAAACTTCAGTGAGCAAAAACTATAAAGATGTATAAAACTACACAGTGAAAAATGCAGTGTCAATATTTCAGAGTCAAACTATTTGTACCTAGATAGAGTATTTATAGCTCTATGGAGAGTAAACCAGCTCTAACATTAGAGTTAAAGTTCTGAGTGATGATTAGTGCCAGTCTGCCACATTGCATTGTGGGTACTGGACATTTTACTCATTGTGTGGAGGTTTTTTTATGTGCAGGGGTGTAAGAAATAGCTGTAGCGCCTGAGCTGAACAAAAGGAAGTGCTGGCAGCCATGAGGAGTAGGAAAAAACCTCCACTTTTATTCTTCAAGCATCAAAACAGACAGTGTGTCCCCGTTCACAGGCGACAGGAAAACTACACAACAGTCCACCTGGCTTCAGACCCTGTAAACAGGTCTGGCCAATCACAGGTGAATGTGTTAACAATTAGCTCTAAACGTTCAAAATATGTGCATGGTTTACATCCCAAAATAAACCCATAGTTTAACCTTTTGCATTTCATATACATTATTTTTGAAAATGTGCCTCTTGTAAGCACCATGTAATCATTTCCTTCCCTGCTGAACCTCCCCTCCTTGCAGGCTGCATGGTCCTCTCTGATCAGGCCGATCGTCTCCACCTGGCCTACGCTCACATGGGCGCACTTTCATGAGAGTGCCCCACCCGGCAGCCTCAAAGGAAAAGAGAAACAGAAAAAAAGGAAATCCAAGCAATAAACTTTAAGTAAAAACATACTGAACAGGAACCGCGCTCAGCTGTTAACACATGAAGTAATTACCAGTAACTCAGGTTAATAAAATCAACGAAAGGATATATAAATACTAAATAGGTGTGAGGTGGAGGGCATACACCTGGTTAGTGGGGGGGGTAGGGGGGGTCACTACTGCTCTCTAACAAGAGGTTCAAGGGGGGGTTTGTGTTAATGTTTATTAAGGTTAATCTGTCTGTTTTACAACGTTTATTGGCCATTTTATGTTGTTTTTTTTATTAATGTGACAGCATTAGTCGAACCTGTGTAAGAACAATGATGAACCTGATTGCCACCGTGAAGCTGAAATTATAATAATAATAATAGGACATCACCATTTCAAAATAAGAGTAATTCTTGGGTTGATTGAAACCCATGGAGAAACTAATCCCCCATCAAATTATAAGTGTAATAATAATACACTTAATCTTTTACTACAAATCAAAGAGCTACTGCACGAACTTCCTGAAAATCATCTCATGACCCCCACCTTGGCAACCTCTTCAATTCTACATTGTTTAAATATTAACACATTATGGAGTCATTTTAAACTAAATTTGGAGTAGAAATAACTCTATAAAGAGTAATCATATCACTCTAACAGTGTGAAAACACCAGTGTTAAATATTTTTATATATTTCATTGTTAATTTTGACACTGAATTGAGTAGAATTAACTCTGAAAATCTGACACTGGCCATAGAGTAAATTTTAGTCTAATTTTGAGTGGGGCCAAATGTTATCTGAAACAGAGTTAAATTCAACTCTCTAAGAGTTAAACTGACACTCCGTTTTTACTGTGTATGGAGATGTAGAGTAGATCTAATGTGCAGGAACTGTTCTTGTACAAAGTCCGACTGTCTTCTACTTCCATTTTATTACACAATAAATAACCTAAAGGCTGCAGGTGACACGTGTTTCCTGTCATGTCGGTTTCATCCTCTACAGTCACATATTTCAGAAGTTCTGATCCTATCAACAAAAATGCATCTTCAGACATTAAGATGAACATCGTCTTTGTCAGACATTTCTTTCATATTTGAAATGAAGCATTAAAACAGTTTTTTGTAAACACTAACATGTTCTTTGACTCGTGTAAAGGCCGTTTCACAGTCAGTGGGTTGAATTATGTCACCTCACATGTGTTGTATCTCTTCATTTTAAGAGACACCTGTCGATCAGTGGTAGAAATACTTTTGTTTGTCTTGTTTTATTACTCGACCCTGGACAGAATCAGATGTGGAATTACAGCACAGTTTGGAAACATGACCGTGCAGATGAGGAACAGGTTATACAGCATCACATGATGGAAGAAAGGAAAAAATATGAGTCTATACACATGGAAGTCATTCTCAGAAGTTCTGAGGTTTTCATGGTCTTCAGATATGATGCATTTGGACGTTCAGAGGCTCCATAGTTACCATGGAAACACCGTTGTCTTTTACAACATTGAATCACCAGTAAAACCCATGAGTTTTACAAATGACGGTGATCGTAGGTGTTTGTTTGTACGTTTAGTTTAGTTGAAAAAGTTACTTTTTCTTCAGTTTTCTGTGTTTACTGTCATATTTGATTTTACCCTGAGCTTGGATGAATATTTACATAATCAAGTAAAAAAAAATATAGGAAGATACTGGATTTTCAACAAAAATGCAAAATTCAGAGAATACACACATACAGTTTGGATTTCTATATTAAACATGGGTGAAAAGGCGCAGGCTGAAGCAACAGCTTATTTATGCCTGTTTACAAGAAGGAAAACTGCAGAAACGAAACAAGATGCACAGTTTTAAACAATAATATAAAGAAAATAAATAATATAACCTAAGCAAAATCCTAGATTCGTACTGATAATTGGCTTACTTTATCCTAATATTTAATATCTATTGAATACCTTAGTTTGAAACATCCTTTTAAATGTGGTGACTGATGTGCACCTTTATCAACGTTATTTCATAATTTTACTCCGAAAATAGTTCTAAATAAATACATTTTTTAACTAATGAAAAAATTGTCTAAATGCCTTTTTAGGCACCTTCTCACAATAACAATTTCACTTTTTACCCCTCAGCCAATTTCTGGCCGAAGTGGTATTGTACTGGTTTTGTGTTCATTCAAGACAGACAAACAGGTCTTATCTGAAGAATTCATGGACATATCTGCACCAGATTTATACTGTGGAAGAAGAAGAAGCAGAAGAATATTGAAAATAGATGACCTTGACTTACTTTTTCCAGGTCCAGTGGCCTTGTGCATTTATAATATCTGCGTACTTTCAAATATAAACGCGTATGTAATAAGTTTTACACAAAGACAGTCTAATCTATATTATAGGGCAGGAACTTTCAACAGAATCTTACACTATATTTGGCCGAAGGGGATTAAAAGTGCACACCACGTTATGTTCAACATATGTATTGGATTCTCAATTACCCCGAAGGGAAGGCAAGGGCTGTTGTTTTTGGTCCGTTTGTTTGTTTGTTTGTTTGTTTGTTTGTTTGTTTACACTTTAGCGGCAAAACTATTGGTTGAATTCGTACCAAACTGGGTTTATCGATTGCCACACTGCAAAAATCTAAATCTTACCAAGATCATTTTCATTTGTTCCACTGGCAGATTTTTTTGCTTAATTCAAGATTTTTTTTTTTTTTTTTTCTTACTTCAAGTTAAAAAAAAAAAAATGTGCCAGTGGAACCAGTGAAAATGATCTTGGTCAGATTTGTTCAATCAGATTTTCCAGATCTGTTGTCTATAAATCAGTTCTTCTATCTCACTGAAAAACTCTGTAGGTGATTCTGTCTGATTTGAAGTGTGATGAGATATTTGGACTAGAAATGACACAAATACACTTGGTCAGAGTTAGATTTTTACAGCGCAGTGACCCAGAATAGATTCATGTTGGGAAAAATAGGTCAAAGTTTAAATTTTTTTATGAATTTGTAAAATCTTTTTTCTTCTTCCATTTCCTTATGATGGGTAAAATTTCAAATGTCTATAAAAACATCAATTTTGCTTCCATTTACTTCAGACTTTCCACATCTATAGAGGCAACTGATCTGCTGACATCAGCACATACATGGACATGATGACGTCAGCTGGATCGATGCCAAAATAAGATATAATACGTGTGAGGGGCGGGGCTTGTTGTGCCCGGAACCTCATTTTTGCAGTGATGTGTGCGACTCGTGTCTCTACTGGTATTTGATCTGATCTGCTCCTCGTCCTTGAATGCAGCAAAACGTGAATAACCATTTTTTTAAATCTGTGTAACATCAAACATCGGCCAGTCAACTCTGTCCACACTTCCTGGTTTGCCTCACACACAGAGGTGGAATGGCGGAGGCAGGAGCTCACCTGAACCCAGACAGAAGCTCTTGTTCGATCTGTTTGGATCCTCTGATTGATCCGGCGACCCTCCCCTGTGGACACAGCTACTGCACGGCCTGTATTCACACCCACTGGGACGGAGAGGACGATAGGAGGATCTACAGCTGCCCGCAGTGCAGACAGACCTTCACAGAGAGGCCTGTCCAGAAGAAGAACATCACATTTGCAGATTTAATGGAGGAGCTGAAGAAGACTGGCCTCCAGACTGCTTCTGCTGAGCACATCTATGTTGACGTTATAGACGTGACCTGTGACGTGTGCACCGGGACAAAGAGGAGAGCTGCAAAGTCCTGCCTGCAGTGTCTGGTTTCTTACTGCGCCAGTCACCTTCAGCCTCATTATGAAATTCCTCAGTTTAAGAGACACGAGCTGATCGAGCCCACCAGGAGGCTCCAGGAGAACATCTGCCCTCATCATGGTGAGCTGATGAGGATGTTCTGCCGCACCGATCAGCAGTGTATCTGCTACCACTGCCCGGTCGACCAACACAAAGGCCACGATACGGTGTCGGCCGTGGCAGAACGGGACGAGAGGCACAAAGAGCTGGAAGTGGGACGAAGGAGAATCAACGCATGGATCCAGGAAAAGGAGAAGGATCTGAATGTGCTTCAGCAGAAGATGGAAGTGACCTGTGGTTCTGCAGATGAAACAGATGAGTACTGTGAGAAGATCTTCACCGTCCTGATGCGTCTCATGGAGAAGAGACGGTGTGATATGAAAGAGCAGATCAGATCCAGGAAGGAAACTCAGGTGCACAGAGTGAATGATCTGCAGCAGAAACTGGTGCAGGAGATCACTGAGCTGAGGAGGGAGGACGCCAAGCTGCAGAAGCTCTTACACATAGAGGATCACAACCAGTTTTTACAGAGTTATAGCTCACAACCAAACATCAGGAAACCTTCAGACTCATTCAGGCTCCGTTTGTTGCCTCTGTGCTACTTTGAGGATGTGACGGCGGCGATGACGGAATTCAGAGATCATCTACAGGTCGCTCTGAACGACGACTGGACAAACATCTTCAGACAATCCTGTGAGATCACACTGGACGCGAATACAGCGCACAAGTATCTGTCAGTGTGTGAGGGGGGCAGAAGAGTGACACAGATGACGCAAAAGCAGAGACACTTGCCTCACCCGCACAGGTTCAGCGTCCGGCAGCAGGTCCTGAGCACAGACGCTCTGACCGGTCGCTGTTACTGGGAGGTGGAGTGGAGTGGATCTGCCGCTGACGTAGCAGTGGCATATAAGAACATTAAAAGAGACGGAGCAGAGAGTCAGTTTGGAAACAATGACAAGTCATGGGCCTTAAACTGTAACAACAACTCGTACGTGTTCCAGCACAGAGGCCTCAGCTCTGCGGTGTCAGGGCCTCCGTCCTCCAGGATCGGAGTGTATCTGGACCACAGAGCAGGTGTGCTGTCCTTCTACAGCATCTCTGAAACCGTGACCCTCCTCTACAGGGTCCAGACCACCTTCACCCAGCCTCTGTATGCAGGACTCAGGCTGTACCTCAGTGGAGATACTGCCAGGTTCACCAAATTAACACTGATGTCTGCAGTGTGAGCTTACAGGGTGGATCTGCTGCCTTCTGTCCAGCTGTTGCACTGCAGAAACCTAACTCTGACCGAGAGTTTGTGTCTCATTTCTAGTCCAAATATCTCATCACACTTAAAATAAGACAGAATCACCTACAGAGGAACTTTTCGGTCAGATATAAGGCAAGACAGCTTTATATAAGACAATTCAAAGTGCTTTACGAAAAACATTAAAAGCATTACAGCAGCAATAAAAAGTATAGGCATGAAAGAGAAGGAAAAAAACATAAATAGATTAAACAGATAAAGCAGATAAAAACTTCAAGCTTAAAAGAAAGTGCAGATCTGAACTGATGAATAAAAACTCTATTCAAATGCAGCTGAGAACAGTAACGTGGATTTAAATAAACTGATAAGAACTGATTTATAGACAATAGATCTGGAAAATCTGATTTCAAGAAATCTGAACAAGACGATTTTCACTTGTTCCACTGACAGGTTTTTATTTTGGCTTGAATTAAGCAAAAAAAATAAAAAATCTTGAGCAAAAAAAAAATTTTTAAAGTTGAATTAAGCAAAAAAAAAAAATTGCCAATGGAAAAAGTGGTCAGAGTTAGATTTTTGCAGTGTATGTATCAGACATTTTAGGTCAGTAGATGCTTTTAGTTGCCGGTGACTGTTTGGGTCTTTGAGGGTTTGTGTTTTTTAAAGGAATCAAGTCTGAGTCGAAGTTATAATATTATGACCTGACTTGTTGAATATAATCTGTTGAAATAAACTGTACTCATGTTTCTAAAACATTAGGTATACATGGTGGTCTTTTAAAAGCTTGACTGCAGAATAAATGTTACAAACAGAAGATGAAGCTGAGAGTCATGACTTTCAGGCGTGTGTAAATGATCATTATGTGAAAAAGAAACTAAGAGAAGCAGTGACACCTGGTGGTGGAAGCAGATATGACCATTAGAAGAACCCTGTGAAGGATCAGCATCAGGAGCAGGTTAACCCACAGAGACCCAGCGCTACCCATGCATCACTCCCAAAAGAGGTTTTTCTCTATATTTAATTTTTCTTAAGTGATTTATCACCATTTATTGTAATATTCTATTTTGCATTTTGCAGTTTTTCAGTGAAAATCTGGTGTTTTCATGTATTTAATTCACTGATCATGTAGATATTCATAAAAACTCAGATTAAAGTTGAGGGTTTTTATATGGGAAACTGAGAAAACTGAAGAAAAAGGGACTTTTTCAGTGAAGATATTAATAATTGAACATAAACCCAGTGTGTCCATCCACTGTCACTGAACCAACTCCATGGGTTTTACTGGGGAATTAATGTTGTAGAAGATGACGGTGTTTCCACGGTAACTACGGAGCCTCTGA
>JAPQRP010000024.1:41754310-41767750 GCA_037367295.1 Apogon hyalosoma | reverse complement strand
TATTTTGAAGTGAGCTTCACCTCTGTTTACATCCAGTTCATTTTATTTTGAAGTGAGCTTCACCTCTGTTTACATCCGACCACAGACATCATTGAGCAGCACATATTAGATATTTAATGATAGCATGCATTTTAGGCAAAAATAAAGCCCTTAAAAGTGTGTTTAATCCCGGGTCGGGTTGGGTTGCAGGTCTAATGTACGCGGGTACGGACAGGTGTGGGTTTGTAAAAGTGGACCCGTGCAGGACTTGGGAGTCGGCTTTCCCCGCACATGAAGATTTTTGGTCATAAATATTGAACAAGTTTAATATTTACGATTGTCAGTGCCGACCTGTTTCGGAGCTGATTATCGGGACAAATTCACTCTTAACACACCTCAGACCACAGGATGATCTGATAAAACAGAAGATAATCTGGACTCGGCCGTCCTTGGTCGGAAAGGGGAAAATCTGGACAAAAACAGCTCGATTATCTTTAAATGTGTTCCCGGTTTAAGTGGAAAAAAAAGCTTCCTCAGAAATCTACGTCTTCCCATCCCCTTATTTTGACCTTTTTATGGTCAGTGTTATTTTCAATGATGAATCCCTCCGTCCATTAAATACCGATTATCATCTTAAAGTATTTCCTGAAAAAACAAACTGTAAGTATGATGGTTTATATTTAGAATACATACTAAACCCTGACAGAAAAAGCTCAGTCTATGAGCTCAGATATTCTTGCTGCATACAATGAGTAAATCAACATGGAGTGACTGCTCTGCTCGCCTCTAAAAGACAGTCGGAGACTATACATCAGTTCGTACGCTGCCTGAGCTCCCACTGCCTGCAGCCTTATTAGTCTTATCCTCTCCCCCCCGTACTGTACAATAAAAGATTGCTGTTTCACCACCATTTGTTAATGTCAGCTGAAAGCCCTCACTGCTGGCTTCAAACAGGCCTTTCCTTCAATTCCTTAAAACAAATATCCTCCCTTTGCAAGTTCAGACATCTGTATTAAATATTAGAGCCATCTATCACTACTTAACAAAGCACAGTCCAAAAGAAAAAAACAAAACAGAGGCAAAGAAAAATAGCTTTTTATCTGAGAGAAGTTTTCTTTTCCTTTTTTTTAAAGAATCGCCCAATTATCAGATAAAAGAATATCAGTGAGTGAGCAGAGGGATGATCTGCACCATAAATAGATTTGTAGGCATGATTTGTGTATGAAATGATGTTGGAAACCTGAAAGAAAAACTATTTAAACAGAAGAATATGAAGAGCAGAATGACAGAACCCAACAGGTCAGTGTATCTGTTGGTGATTGGATTTTCTTTTCAGAAACAAAAGAAAAACTGGAGATTAATTGATTTTTGTTTTAAAATACAAGAATTGCACTGAATTTCAAGACGTTTTTCTTTTTCTGTGTCAAAATAGATAAACCAAATGTAAAAAAACGGACTGATTTTCATTTTCTCTTTCTAATAACAAAAAAAAAGAAAGTTACTACCTGACAGGAATGGAAAAACAGACCAAAAACGCTCATTTTTTCCCACTTTCTGAGACCAGATGTGTCATTTTCATGTCACATCGTAGACGTGCTCCCTCCACGAATGTCTACGAACTCCAGATTTCGTACTAACTGGAAGATTCATACAAACCCCTCGTTCGTAAGAATCTTTGTGACCTAGGCATTAGCGCTCTTTCCTTGAAAATGAGAAAAAAAACCCCGACTGGACCCATTCTCAGGTCACGTAAAGAAAAGGGCACGGGTCGTCAATCTTTCAAAACTATCTTGAGGTGCAACATCATGGAACTGACAGAACCAGTCATCAAGGTCACAGGAAGCTTTAACATGATCATCTTTCCTTCAGGACACCACTGAGCATGTCAGAAGTGGAGCTTGATGGTTCCTATTATGGACGACAACAGATGAAATGATAGATTTTTCATGCCTGACGCCCCACATCTGTAGCCGGACCGATATGACGTCTGAAATATGCTGTCGGTGAGATCCAATGCTGGGATTTCTGCAAATTAAAGCCATTATTAATCTAACTGGGGGAATCACAGAAGACCAGCCTAGTGGACTGGATATCAAATACGTCTTCAATGTGAAATGACAGATATTTTCAGATGTTGTTTTCGTCACACCCATCTCTAATGGTTTTATATCCAAAGTTATTAGGTTGCATAAGGTACAGAGGGCCAACTTTTTCAGCCGGCTTCAATCAAGCACTAAATCTAATCAATTTTAAAGTCTTGTCGAAATCTATTAAAACATTCGGCCTAAAATTCAGATTATTGGATTTTAGACATTAACCCATAAAAACCCAAACATCCACCGGCGACCAAAATCATTTACCGATATAAAAAGTGAAATACCTGTTGATCCACTTATCTTATCAATCCATGTAAATAACTGGCATAAAATGGAGTTTGTTATCTTTTCATGGTCATCAGATATGACCCATTTGGATGTTCAGAGGTTCTGTAGTCACCGTGGAAACACTCATCTTCTACAGCATTGATTCACCAGTAAAACCCATGGAGTTTGATCAATGACAGTGGATGAAGACGCTTTTTTTTTATGTTCAGTTAATGATATATTTGACTAAAAAAGTCTCTTTTTCCTCCATTTGCTCTATTTCTGATTTAATAACATTCAACTTTAATTTAAGCTTTGATGGAAATCAATCATGATCTGTAAATCAAATATAGGAAACAATGTAATTTTCACTTAAAAATGCAAAATTCTGAGCATAATATTAGAATAAATGGTGATAAATAACTTAAGAAAAGTTAAATATAGAGGAAAAAATCAGTTGGGAACTGACACAAAAGTAGCACTGGGTCTTTATGGGTTAAGAATGAAACCTTGAAAACTGTGATTCACTATGAAAATGACACAATGATAGCAGAGCTTCCACTGTAATCCAGTGGAGATAGAAATATTAAATAAATGGGGACAATTTCCTTTGGAGAGGGATACTGTTGGAAGAGTCAATATTATCATATGACATTTATTTAGCTATTTATTTGTTTCTTATGAGGATTTCCATTATTGATTAATGAAATGTGTGACGTGTTCATTCACATAGAACAGATCAGGAATAAATGCAGCAACTGAAGATAAAGGTAAAAAAAAAAAAAAAAAAAAGTGTATGTATATATATATATATATATATATATACATTGAGAAGTTTTCCAGCACTCGCTCAGTAGTGCATTTAACTCATAAAGACCCAGTGTTATTTTTGTGGCAGTTCCCAAATGATTTTTTTTCTCTGTTTTTAGCTTTTAAGTAATTTATCCCCATTTATTCTAATATAATACCAAGTATTTGGCATTCTTTAGTGAAAATCAGGTATTTTCCTACATCTAATTTACTGATCATGTAGATGTTCATAAAAGCTCAAACTAAAGTTGAGGGTTAATATATCAAAATCAAAGAAAACAGAAGAAAAAGTTACTTTTTCTGTAAAATATGTCAATAACTGAACATAAAAACAAGTGTCTCCATCCACTGTCACTGATCACACTCCATGGGTTTTACTGGTGAATCAATATTGTACAAGATGACAGTGTTTCCATGGTAACTACAGAGCCTCTGAATGTCCAAATGGGTCATATCTGATGACCATGAAAAGATAACAAACTGCATTTTATGCCAGTTATTTACATGGGTTGATAAGTTAAGTGGATCAACAGGTATTAAACATTTTATATCAGTAACTGATTTTGGTCCCCAGTGGATGTTTGGGTCTTTATGGGTTAAACACATGAAATAAGCGTTCACTTTGAAACTACACCTTACCTTGTATATTTCATACAGTACAGTATACGTACGGCCGAGCGCATATAAAATCAATACAGCAGACAAGCAAAGCATCTGAGCCCAGACTCTAATGCAGGGTTGTTGAATTCCAACAGTATTTGTTTTTGGTCCTCTCTGCCAACGAAAGGTCTTAATTTAATAAAGTGTCACTTAGAACAGCGAGCGGTCTATAAGAATGTATTTGACTCATAAAATTGTACACTAGGTGCCTTATCAGAGCCCCTCTGCTCACACCGTATACACAGCCCACTGTAACAGGCAGACAGAAATGCATCATCACAGCAGGGCCTCAGCGACGCTTGTCATAAACTGAACCTAAAATGGATCATTACTGTTCTCTTGTTGACTCGGTGAATAAGCAACACAGCTGTCTAGGCCATAATCTCAATTTATGTGGAGGACCGGAGCACTTTAAGTGTCAAATTTCAGGCTTGTAATTAGAATTTTACTGCAAGTCCCCAATATTTCTCTCAGCCCAATTACGTGCTGAGAGGGGCACTTTAGGCCTGGCTCCAAGATTTCATGCAGATTCATTCTTTTATGCAGCCTTCATGAATTATTTACTCTGCATCTGTATTGATTCCCTGCTTTGTGTCAATAGGTACTGGTACATCATTACCGATGAGCCATAGCTCAAAATGAATAAAGCTTTATTCCTGGAATACAGCCATGGACCTCTAGAGCCTTGAGACATCGTCGATGTTAACATAGTTCCCAGGGCTAATTGGTGCTGGATAAATCATTATGTGAACACACATAGTGGAAGCAAAATATGATAATTAGGCTTCCATAAATGTTGAGCCATTATTCTTTACAGCTGGGGTGAACTCAGTCCACTTAGCATGTCCCGAGAAACAATGACTGCGGTAAACAACAAGCATCACAGCCCAAATACAGGAAGTAAAAGTGAAGTCTGGAGCTGATTTCCTGCTAAAATATAAAAGCAAAGTATGTTCAACAAATGCTCTAACAAACACTAACACACTGGTTTGCGAATGGAAAGAATGACTAAGAAATGTACTAGTTTCAAACACATTGTGCCTCAGAATGAGGTACAGCTGTACAGACTTTTGGAAGAAACTTTCAACCATGTTTGTATTAGAGCCCAACCGATATGGGATTGTTGGAGCCAATACCGATATTAGGGGCTAAAAAAACACCAATATCCGATATATTGGCCTATAACCAATATGTTGGCTGATATATGAAATAAGAACATCAATATACACAGGATATAATAGTCTTATATTACATAATGGTGGACATATGGCTTAACAGTTGCATAAATCTTTGTTTATATCACATAGATAATGGACACAACTTTTAAACACTATATAATAGTCTTATGTTAGACTAGTATGTGACCCCTGGGAAACCACGGGTTGTAGATGTGGTAGTTTTTATGCTGGGGAAACTTTTGGGAAAAGATGTGTCTATATTTTAACGTAGTGACATAAAAATTGTTTGGTAAATCATGTTTTAATTTGTGACAATTAATATACATTATTAATAATTATTCAGACCCAACGGCACCTGCAGAATGAAATTGTGAGGTACACAGGGAGCGCACGGACGGGGGTGGGGGGTGAATAGTTTGTAAGGTGTGTGTGTGTGTGTGTGGGTGTGTGTGTGTGTGTGTGCGTGTGTGTGTGTGTGTGTGTGTAGCGGTCCGTGATTGTCAGTGAAACTGACATGCTTCATTATTCCTCTAACTCTCTGGGCAGCACAGACACACAGGAGTAGAGCGACAAAATCTCTGCAGCGAAAAAGTTAATACATCGGTTACATATCAGCCAATGTTGATTAATCAGTGATACGCTATAATCGGTGCGCCGATTAATCAGTCGGGCTTTAGTTTGTATTAATGATTTTCAACATGTTTGTCCTCAGTCATTCATTCAACACGACAGCAGACTGTGAGGAATCACAGTTCAAAGCACCACTGTTCTGCTAAATGTATTCTTTTTACATTTATCAAACACTCATTCGTTCGTTTTCTGAACTGCTTAGTCCTCGAGAGGGTCACAGGGTAGGGGTACCTAATTCAGGTACCAACATGGATCCTGGATCACAGAGCTGACACATACAGATGAACAACCACTCAACCTCACATTCACAGGTGAGTTAGATGAACCTATTAATGAGCTTGTCTTTGGATGGTGGGAGGAAGCCAGAGAACTAGGGGTGTAATGGTGCACTCGTTTGTACCGAACCGTTTGAGTTTGGGGCCTTCCATACAATACGGAGGTGTACCGAACAAATACATGTAGCTTATGTGAAGAACGCAAACACTTGCCTTAAGTTTCCACGCGAACCTTGACGCAGAACGTACACAGTATGAGCAGGGTGGACGCAAGCAGAACCCATGTGCAGAGTTTCCCCTATATACATTTTGCAGTGGCTCCGCTGCTTAATTCTCAGCGCCGTTGCAAAAAAAAAAAACCCAGAAGACTTTATTCTGAGGCTGGGGCGCTGATAAGGGGATGATAAACATGACAACAGAGGCACAGAGGCCGAGTCGGACACATTCGAAACTTTTGCACAGTACTGTACACATTTTAAGATTTTACTATTTTTGAACTTCGGTGAAAATCAAAACTGTTTCCTTTTGATTAAGCTTCATTTTGCTTGAGGTTTTCAATTCATTTCATGATTTGTTCCCGTTAGACAAAGTAACACTTGATTTATCATGGATACATTGAGGGAATTGAAAAATAATTGAGGCGATACACAAAGACAGTTTTGTTGATGAGTGTTTGAGTTGGAGAGACATTGGTATAAATCAGGAAAGTTAGTCATATTTTCACCACAAATTCTCTCTTTACTTATAATTATGTCTAATTTCTCCTCATCTATCATAATGTTTAGTTTGGAGGACTGCTTTTACGACTAGAAAAATGTTGATCTTCAATATTTGTTTTACACATTTTTGATGATTTTTGATTCCTGCGCAGTGCAAGGCTTCGGGTCATTTCACCCAATGAGTTAAACCCCACCTCCTCCAATTTTGATGAAATCTGGTGTATGGGTAATTCATAGCCAGAAAAGCCAAAATTTCAAATGTTAACTTTATCAGATTCTCCGGTCTCTGCAGTGCCTTGGTCTCGATACCCTCTGGTCTCTGCAGTGTCTTGGTCTTGGTCTAGCCGGTCTTGACTACAGCACTAAAAACCCTATGTATAAATAATGTTATTTTAATTATTTTGTACCCGTATTATTTCCTGTAGCTTAAGGCCTTCTGCTTCTCTCTGAACTCTTATTTGATATGTTTAAGTGCAGTGATTTTATTTGTCTGCTAAAATATACAGCCACAAACATGTTTTGTTTTTTGGTTTTTTCCTGAAAGCAGAATGATATATAACAACCAAACAAAACAAGTTTTTCAGACACCATAAGCCCAAACGTGACTGACATTAGCGCACTTACCCCAGCGTTAGTCGAGTATTATCCAAAGGTGCACCGTGCTGTGTGCCAGCTGAGATGTTTTTAGATACGTTCTGCTGAATATGACAGTAAGGGCCACTTTGACCTGCAGGGAGCCTCATTGATTGGTGTTGTGGCTAAAAGGGGGCTTATCTTTTCATCATTGTCAGCGCCTAAGCAGCGATGTGCACTGAGAAAAGCAATGGTATCGGCTCACCTGATGAGCATCCAGATCGATGATGGTCGCCCTGGAGATGCCTTCCGCTCTTTCAAACAGAAACTGAGAGAAGAGGACATACTTTCACATTCATGGTAAAGAAAGTCTCTGAGAAATTCTAAAGAAAAACATCAACTACTGACAAAAAAATTACAGTGGACAGATCTAACAAGAAGCACGGAACAGCTCGGATAAACGTCAACATTATTAAGAATGTTAATAGGATGTGATAATAAAACCAAAATGACAGAAACAAATCTTGGCAGAGGATCAAGTGGGATATACAGTGTGGTGGTGTCTTCGGCTCCATAGCACTTTTCACATAATCATTCCAACAGAAAAACAATATACGTGTAAATATGTAAGACTGTGCATAGGATCACAAACTAAAAGCAAGCAACATGTTTTGTGAAGAATTTTGCCTCAAGCTGATGGGCTCGGCTACGTAGGTTTATTCTTTACTGGGCTCCATGTTCATATTTACATGCATCAGGGTTTCAGCAGGAATCAGCAAATCTAATTTAATGCCCTTTATAATGCCACTTTAAACAAATTTAATGCCCATGTCCAACTGCAGATACCGTTTTATATATAGTTTTCTGTCGGTTTACCGTCCACAGGCTTTAACCAGGTTCTCAATAGTTCCTCCTCCAATCACTTCTGCTGAAACTTGCATTTTCCCATTTTTCCAACATTTGCTAATATTCCCTCCACTCTTTCGCCATAGCATGAACGCGCTCACAGCACGTTGCATTCCAAGCATCCAGTGTTGGGACTTCATGTATCGACTATAAACAATAGTCAATTAAAGGGTTCCACCTGTCAATCATCACATTATACTTCTGATCAAAATTATTAAACGTTTATATAATTTTAAAAAAATCGTGAATAACAATGCTTTTGTTTCCCATCAAGTGAATTTCATTTTTTAATGCCTTTGGACATCAAATTTAATGCCATTTAAGGCCTTAATGTTCACAAAATCTATTTAATGACTTTTAATGCTTTTTAATGACCTGCAGAAACCCTGTGCATATTTTAAACTGACCCAGCCCTGCTTGTGTATTCATAATCTGGCTTCATATCCAATTGGTTTGAAAAGTTTGACTAATTTAGAGCTTATTATCATCAAACACCAGACTGAATTGGTTCACCAGATTTCACCACTAGGTGTCACACTTCCACTCAGCCAAAGAGAAGAAATGAGCCTACCAAAGCTCATTACTGGGAGAGCAGTGACTCCAGTCCACCTGGTGCCAGTAATGCAACACTAAGCTGGTTTGACAACAAACACTCCTGCTTCTGCTGAGAAGCAGCACCATAACCACATTCACCGTGACTTTATATGATGCGATTATGGGTCATTTCTTTCAGCTACAAATCTGCCACGTTGCCTTATTGGTTAATTTTTAGTCTCTGGTGTCTTGTTTCATTTCAACCTCCCAAAAAGCAAAGGAACTTTCTGGTAAAAAAAACTCAGCATCTTCCCCTCCCTCTGTTGAAATGTTATAGTTGGTGTTAGCAGCCTGGACTCAACAGTATATAACTCACTGTTCTTCAGAAATGACTGATTTTGTCTATTTATAACAATAAGATTATGTTCATTGTATTGCTACGTTGCATATGACTGATGCAAAATAAATTGGATTTACAAATATAACACTGTTGCCCTCCGGCTGCTGATGCACGACACTTTTTTAATAACCGACCACTTCTATGCAAAATAAAACGCACTGGAACAACAATGGAAATTTAGTGCATTTTTACATCTTAAAATACCTCAAGACCCTGAAAAGACTGAGAAATTCCAATTTGGACTCATGGATGATTTATTCAGGATCAGATGTTTTCCTACAGTGGGCGATTTATTTTATTTTGTCATGTGTAATTAGTGTAATCAGCGGTTTTTGCTAATCTTTCAGTTCTTAACATAAAAGCAGTTCATGGGAACATGAATTAATTTAAGTTTTGTTTTGCCAGCTGTCTGAAAATGTGATTATAATTTATGCTGCAGTTGGACGGAAAGCAAATGTGTCCAAGTGTGTACTAGCACAAAAACAAGTCTGCATACTGTATGTACAGTATAGTCATAAACATAAAGTGATGTCAGTTAAACAGCTACATCAATTTACAGTTTGCTAATATTAGTTGACATTAGATAATAACAGACTCTAATGTCTATGCAAATATTTAGTGTATATCCATTACATTCTTAACCTTCAGTGTAACTGCATCATGTTACTGCCAACACCTTCTTTCAGATTACGTACATTTGTAACTTCCTTATATTACTTTTCTATGTATTTGTCACAGATCTCAAACTTTATTTTAATAGATACGTGTTAACATGACATTTGCATAGTTACAGTTTACAAGTAAAACCTTTACCTAGTTCTATAAAAAGAGCTGTGCATCCTACAGCTCTGGAGAAAAAATGAGACCACTGCAAAATTATCACTTTCCCTGATTTTACCATTTATAGGTCAGTGTGTTAGAGTAAAATATTTTTGTTTTATTCTCTAAACTACCGACAAAATTTCTCCCAAATTCCAAATAAAATATTGTTATTTAGAGCATGTATTTGCAGAACATGACACATGGTCAAAATAACAAAATGCAGGTGTTTTCAAACCTCAAATAATGCAAAGAAAACCAGTTCATATTCATTTCTAACCAACACAATACTAATGTTGTAACTTGGAAAAAGCTCAGACATCAATATTTGGCGGAATGACCCTGATTTTCAATGACAGCTTTCACGTGTCTTTGCTGTTGGATGACTTTATGCAGCTCCTGCCATAGAAATTCAAGAAGCTCAACAATGTTCCATGGCTTGGACCATCCATGTTCCTCCAGAAGTTTTCAGAGTGGGTTCAGGTCTGGAGATTGGGCTGGACATGACAGGGTCTACATCTGGTGGTCCGTCATCCACACCTTTATGGACCCAGCTGAGGCCAGGAGCATTGTCCTGACAGAAGAACCAGTCCAACTCAGAGTTTGGGAACATTTTCAAGAGCAGAAGTCCAGTAGTTTTCAACAGTTATTTTGGATTCCACTTACTTCTGCGGTACTAATAGCTCTGCTTTTTGTCTGTTGTCAGAAGACAGTGATGGCCACAGTAGTGGTGTTTATACTTCTGCTTCTTAAATAAGACATGGATCAGGTGTTTATTCAGTAGAATAAGGTGTGTTTGTGCTGGAATTCAACAGACTGGAATGACGGTCATACATACAGACACCCTGATTTCACAGGAAACTGCAGTGGTCTCTTAATTTTTTCCAGAGCTGTACAGTGCTACTTAGTCAAAATATAAAACTATTATCTTTTGTTGATATTGTAGCAGAATTAAATACCACCTCATCCTGAATCTAATAAAAGCCATGCTTCTCTCAGCGTGTGAACATAACCTGTGTATGAACTATAATGTGTGCCTCTAATGTCTGCATGAACTAGTTTTATTAACACCATTCGTCTTACCTTGATGGCCAGGGTGATGTCGGCATAGGCGCAGAAGCCCCCTCCCCTGTCACTGGAGCAGTGGTGGAAGCCCCCTCCTGGGGAACGGAGAACCCATTGGCTCAGTGTCAGGGCCATTAGAGAAACAGAGCAGGTCACTGCACATCTGAGAAGTCTATTATTCAAATGACCATAATTGGCTATTTAAAAAGGGCTGTTATTGAGTTTATTGCCTCTGATTAAAATGGCTCCTTTTCCCCTGTGGGACAACAATGATACTGACACCAGAATGGGACTACACAGCCAATACGAAAATGCCTTAAGAGCTGCAATGGAAAGAGCTGGAGACAAAGGCATTATTCAGGTTAAGAGTTACAGTCCCCTCTGGTCTGCTGCGCTCATGTTCATTAAACTACGGTGCAGAGCAGAATTTTAATAAAGCCCAGTGTGGAGACAGGTGAAATAAAATGGTATGATTATCATTTATTGTTTGGTCTCCAAAAGAATCGCACTTCTACATCATCCTGTACTCAATATGCAGAACTCTGACGGATCTGAACAGCCTTTGTATCTTTATTAAAATCATGTTTATTGATGCAGAACAATCTTTTCCTGATTCATCAACACAAGGTACGAAGCAGCTGAATAAGCAGGAGTACCAAAGTTAAAGTCTGATGGTGCTGATTTTTGTTCCCTACTTGGCAAAAATTAGGGGGGAGCGGTGGAATAAAGGATGACTGGCTTTTCAGACCTCTTAATAAAAGCCAGTAGGAAGGAAATGTATCAGCAACATCCCCTGGAAAAGATGCAATCGACAAAATTGGAAGACCATTTTCAGCTTGTTTAATATTCCAATCACGTACAGCTTTTTAGAGATAAATTAAACGGCTACAATTCAGGTCTGAAATATTCTACATATGGTTGCTTCTATGAAACTGATCCCTAAAAACAGGACAGAGGGGCTAAAAATTCAAACCAGATGTAGGTGAATGTTATAAAGCAAATTGGGAAGCACTTTGGGTCAATTTTAACCCTATAACACCAAACATATCATGTTTGATAAATGAGTTTTGAAGCCCTCTACATGATCAGTGTGATATATTTTTCTTGAAAGTCCTGACGTATACAATTAAATACATGCAATACACAGATAATCCACCAGGGGGAAGAATTCGTTCAACCGGAGGCCTTTCCAGTGACACTACAAGATTAAATTAATGAGGAAGGAGGAAGAACTGGGACCATTTAGAAAAGGAATTGACAATTTGTTAGACATGTTTGTGTTATGTTTTTTGTTTGTTCAAAAATAATAATTAAGCATTGACACCCGATGTATCAAATATGATACAAAATTGAATCTCATACATGGAAATTGATATTTGAAAAAAAAAAATGTTTTGGTTGTTCAAAAGGACCAATAAAGGCTCCAGTTTCAAAGAACTGGAATTTTCTGTCAATGATTTAATGGTTCAGGATTTACAGGGCTGAAAATAAATGTTTACTGAGATAAAATAAACTATTTTTCAGGTATAACATTTTTATTTGATGCGCGCATACAAAAATCTGCATGTAACACGATAAAAAGGACACAAAAATTTTACACTATTTTTTCAAATATCTCTTTATTCTCTCACAGGTACATTTTGGGAATCAAAGTAAATATGCAAGGCAGAGCGTCTCACAAAAATGGCCGCTGTTGCAAAATCACTTGTGATTTATTTGTGTTTAAATGGGCAGGTTCTGCACGAAACGCAAGTGGACACGATGAGTTACACACGAAACCTTGTATGAGACTGAGATTCAAGAAAAACCCAAAGGCCTCAATTAGAAAATGACTAGGATCATCAAATTTAACAGTGTCTTTATTCATAGCGCTATATAAGACCATTTCAAGTGATGTTTTCCAGATCTAATGCACTGACACCTAGGTAGCTTTTCCTGTGCCCATTTGGGTCCTATTCTTGACCCCAATGTTTAATTAAAAATTCATAATTTTGGGATGACTCGTTGCAAGACAGTAATTTTTTTACATTTATCTGAGGTCATAATTAGGTATATCCTGGGGGGAAATACAGTCGCGGAAAAAATTATTTGACCGCCCCTTGAAGGACTATCTACTGACAAAATCCCACAATTGCAATTAAAGTCTCTGCTGCATTCACTGCTGTATTTCTTTTCTCATATCAATTCTGTGAGCCCATGGTTAGATATTTTTATTGCCTTTTAAGGGTAATGGAGAACACCAGGTCCGGATGTACCAAGCAAAAGAAATATGTGGACAGGAGTGTTCAGTTTTGAAGGTGATCTTCTAACTATAATGAATGCAGCCAAATCATATGAGAACTGACCACTGCAGTCTACAAAGACCAGCATCCATTTGCAAATTCTTCTCCCACTCCTTGTTTTCTTCAATTTCTTGTTCATTTTACTGCCTGGTCCAACTAAAGGTCCATAAGTTTGGACAAATATAATGATACCAACAAAAATAGCTCATAGTAGTTGAATTTCACAGCTGATATCTATCCATTTTCC
>JAPQRP010000024.1:41690643-41707281 GCA_037367295.1 Apogon hyalosoma | reverse complement strand
ATACAATTTGAAGTAAATTTTGTGTCCAAAATACAAATTGAAAAATGCCCTCTTTCATTGATAGGAAAAATAAATAAATTGGTCATTAATTAATAAATGAACCTTTCAATAACAAAAATAATTACTTAATTACTTAGCTACTCATTTTGAGTAACATTAAATATAAATGTTCTTAAAATTTTACCAGAGCTTAAACAAGATGACAATAAAACTATTACATTAATGTATTTATTGTGTTTCATATTTTAGCAGTAATTCTTATTGTTTATTTTTTATTCAGCACATGATGACTTATTTAATGTATTTTTTCCAAATAATTGGGCTTCTTCCAAGTACCCCTTGGGGTACACGTACCCCACCTAAGGAACCCCTGCTCTAGAACAATACCATCAATATTACCAGAGAAAAAGCACAGATAAAAGGAGGTTTCCTTAAGAAAATAAGAGATTGTGTATGATATATAGTGATATCTAGTGGTGATGTTGCACATTGCATATAATGCATATGTTCATTGCATGTTGAAGACCCACCACCTTCCCTTAAAAGAGTCAAAAAGGAGAAGAGAGTTTGTTTTGTCTGGTCTGGTCTTACAAAGATGCTCAAACATATTAGATGATGATGATGCACCTTAATGCAGGATGCCAACTGCTATAAAATAAAAGGAGTAGACAGAGTCTATTTGGAGCTACTGTAGAACCAGAGTGAAGGTGACCTGCATCCTGGGGAGATTAAAAAAAAAAGAACAGCTCTAAAAATACATACAATACAAACAATTTTACCATTATTATACATAATTAGGAATTATGTAATTCCATTTCTACAATTAGATCTTCCTCTCATACTGTTTAGCACATGGTTTGAGGTGAAAGATCAGGATGAAATTGACTAAACTGCCATAAGAGTGTATCAAAGCAGCATGTTAATTCAAAGGAATAGACAATTGAACCTTCGTTACAAGGCAGTGATTGATAATCCAGGTAATAAACACATTCACACAGTCTACATTTTTAGCCAGCCTTCGTCATAGATGTGACTGCAGCTTGTGTGTTTCTTTTATTGTATCTATAACATCCTATTTCTTTATGATTATTATTTCTTCCTCATAAGCATTCAGTTCTGGATCAGTACAATGCCTATAAAACACATTCTCCCTGTAGATATTTTCCCCTTTTATTGCTTTTATAAATGGAATCATGGTCAGTATACATTATTTAGCTTTTTTGACAACCATAATAACAGAAGAAGAATGAACTCTGCAGAATAAGGTGAATGGTATGGAGTGGTTGAGTCAAAGCCAAAATCCAATTACAATAGAATATTTGTGCCTGGATGTGAAAAACTCTAATCACCCTCAATCCCTGCACAACCCGACAGAGCATGAGTGGTTTGGCAAAGAAGAATGGAATAAAATTGCAGTGGCAAGATGTGCAAGCTTGATTGAGACGCAGTGTTTTAGCCCAAGGTGCATCTACTAAATACAGACTTAAAGAGGGTGAATATTTCTGCAATCACTAATTTTACATTATATATTTCTAATAAGGTTAGGTTTAACTTTATTATCCACAAAGTGGAGAAGTGTCTTATTATTTCTCTAATTAACTGATAATACTTTGTAGAAAATTAACTCTCTGTCAAAAAGCCAAATTATACTAACTATGATTATATTTTGCATCCAAGAGGGTGAATACTTTTTATAGGCACTGAATATGTTTGTGATTGGTCATCTGATGCCAACATCAGCCTCAAATCGCCTGATTGTTAGACGTACCAAGAACCTGTCAGAAGACAAAAGGTTCCAGAGCCTATTCTGTAGGAGGTCCGAGGCTCTGGAATGCTCTGCCCCAACATGTCACATGTGTACAGTCCATTGAGCACTTTAAATCTCTTTTAAAGACGCACCAATTTGCACTGGCTTTTAATACAGGTGTGTGACTTTTATTTGTTTTATCTTCTGGTCGTGTTTTAGATGCTACTTATCCTATTACTGTGTATCCGTTTTATTATTATTATTATTATTTATTTATTTTTTTATCAGTTATAGTATATCTTGTATTTATTCTTATTTTACTAGTTTCATAATATATCTTGCATTTGTATCTGCAGAGTTGTACAGCACTTTGGGCACTTTGTGTTATTTTAAATGTGCTATATAAATAAACTTGAGTTTGACTATGATTAGCCCTTTTAACCCAAGGTTCCCAAAGCTAGAGTCACCACTTTGCTTGAATTATACGCTGGTTAACAAAAAGACCTGAATTTGTTGAAGTGGCATGGTAGCACAGGCCCCTGGTTGGCCAAAGCAAAGCTCTTATTAGAAACCTTAATGCTGTAGTGAAATGCAAGGCTTAGCATACACTTATTTGATCCCACTAATGATGTGACACTGCAGATTTTCCCTCTGACACAGAGCACCTTTTTGCTTCTTGATTAGAAACATGATGAAGCTATTTTTTGCAGCCCTTCCCTTCCTCTTTCTTGTACATCTCTTAACACCTCTTCCCCTGGTCCTAATTCATTTAAACATTTAAAACAGGGGCATTAATTATTCATGTCCCCCAGCTGTCTGTGGCCCTGCCGTGGCCTCCTGTGGCACCCCACTGCAGAGTGGGTCTGGATGCACACATTCCCAGGCTGCTCATTAATTGATGCTCCAGTTGATGCCAGAGGTCTAATGCACTCTCACTCTCTGCTCGCTCTCCCTGTCGATTTCAGCGCGTCGTCTCTTGCCTGTCTCACACGGAAGGTGTGAGGGTATTTGAAGAAAGTGTGATGTCATGAAGTCGCACTAAAAAGGGTTCACAGGATGTCTTCACCTCACTGTTGCGCTAAGAGCCAAGTCAGTGTTAGACTCAGGTTAGATCCAGAAGAACACGCTGATGGGGGGCAAAGTGCAAGAGTCAAGGCTGGTGTAAGTGGACAACGTACATTTCCTTTTCCCTGGTCCCTTTCTCTCTTAACGGTTGTCCTCATTTCATCTCTCTGGAGCCAGGCCCCATACTCTCCATCCTCCAGCTCAGAATGTGGGAGGCAGCTCCCTTCTATCCTGTTGCCTAATTTAAAGAGCGGTTTGTACCAGACGAGAAAGTTCACGAGGTCATTGTACTGAACATTCACCACAGGGAACCCAATGCGAACAGTAGAGCTGGGTGAAAAGTTCAGGAAATTTCATAAGTAATTAGGGCTGCAGAACCACATGAAAAAGACTTGATGTATTTTCTGAACATTAAAAAGAGTAGCAGACATGCTACTAATGACCCTCATTATTTTTGTAATTTTTCTGAATGCCATACTACGCCAGTGGCCTAACGTTACCTAACATCCAGTTTCAGCCAGAGGACTACTGTTGCATGTCTGTCCCATTTATCTATCATATTTCCAGACTTTTCTGTACTGTTTATCTCTCTAATAAAGGTAAAAAAAAAAAAAGCCCCAAATAAACTTTTTGTAGATCATCAACAATCATTGTCATCATCATTTTATTGAACCCTGTACAATGATGCTTGATGGACTTCTGTATCTAATACCTGCACAGACGGAAATATTTGTCTTACTATATATTGTCACTGATTTGTCTATTGGGAGCTCATGGACCTGTGAATATCTGTGTATATATGTTTATATATGTCCAAATACACACAGGACCTAGTGTTAGCATTAGCTTTAGCACATTAGGTGCAGTGAGCTGCTACTGAAGGTGCTCGGGGCTGTCTGTCTTTGTGTGGCTCAGCCATGCAATCGGTCAAATAGACTCAGACCTGCAGAAAATCCAGAGCAGAGCAGAGCAGAGACAGGAGACAGCCATGTCCGGAGTCGCTACATTTTTAGACATCCGCCTGCACACCCTACACAATACTGGAGGCATATGCCCAGAAATGTACAGAACACAGCAAAACTATTCTGACTCAGGGGATGTAGACTGGTGGAATAATCTTGCCATTGCCATTGCTCTTCCTTTCGCTTTTTGACTTTTACCATTTTGAAAGCCCCAAGTTATAACAGCAGAGTCTATTTATTTTTAATTTGGTATCTTCTTTTGTAGGGATTTAGTTATTTTAATTCGTCTCTAAAGTTTTCAATGTGTATGTGCATGTTCCACCAAAATAACTTCTGTTGCAATACTATTTTCCAAAGACATCGTCGCTTTTAGTGAGAGTTTATTTAGTTTAGAGTCCAAAATGAAAGGGAAGGTGGGAAACGTATCTCCAGCTCTGACACAAAGTGACAGGACAATGTTAAAACACAGAGACAGAGGAAAAAATCGAAATCTTACCAAGTGTATTTTTCTCATTTATAGTCCAAATATCTCATCACACTTAAAATAAGACATAATCACCTAAAGAGAACTTTTCAGTGAGATATAAGAACTTATTTCTAGACAATAGATCTGGAAAATCTTATTTCACGAAATCTTACCAAGATCATTTTCACTTGTTCCATTGGCAGATTTTTTTTTGCTTGAATTAATCAAAACAATCTTGAATTAAGCAAAAAATCTGCCAATGGAACAAGTGAAAATGATCTTGGTAAGATTTCGTGAAATAAGATTTTCCAGATCTGTTGTCTAGAAATAAGTTCTCATATCTCACTGAAAAGTTACTCTTTAGGTGATTGTGTCTTATTTTAAGTGGGATGAGATATTTTGTCTAGAAATGAGAAAAATACACTTGGTAAGATTTCGATTTTTTCCAGTCTTTGCAGGTAAATACATATTCAGTTCATTCTGGTAAGTGGGAGATATTATTATGGTATAAATCTAAACACTATCAAACATTTTCAAACTGGGCATCTTACATTATAGACTAACTTCAAAAAATATAAAATACATTATTTATCCTCTGGGCCCTGAAACATTCTGATCTTGCAGTTGAAAAACACTGTCATATTTTGTCTTTATATAATTTAGTATTCTATTAACTAGCACCTACAGTACATCAACAGTGTTTTGAAGTGTTCAGAATGCGTTAGGTCCAAGGGATTCCTGTTTTGATTGCTAATGCTCGACCTTGATACGAAGGTGTAGAAAATAAAAAAAGACTCTTGACTCTTAAGTGCTTTATTTCTTGAAATACAAAGCCTGCAGCACAGGGCCTGTCATGGATGCCTGAGTGCCAGCCTGACCACTGTATTAGAACTGTGCAAGAAATCAATTCAGGAAATATAGAGGCAATTATTTTGTCTCCCACTTTCGCTGACAAAGTAGCAGCTAAGCGAGCCAAGAAGAAAATACAGAATTAAGGAGAGGAAAATAAATAAGTCTCTAGTGTGGGGGTTTGGGGACTGTATATAGAACACGTGGGTGATTTGAAATCCTATATACTCCTGCAAAGCAGCTGTAATTAATGAAGACTGTGAGTGTTATTGATTTGCTGAAACGTGTACTGATATTCTACTATGCATGTTGCATGAAGATAGAATGTGAGAGCCATCAAATTTAAGGCTGGGAAAGATTTTTGAGGGCAGACTGTTCAATATCTAGTGGAATTTAATCACATAGGTAGCGTACATTGAGTTAGTTTTGGAGATATTAGTTTTTCACAGTATATTTTGTGCTCATGAGTATACTCAAGGGTCAGACAAGGCTGTAATATATACGATAGACTCAGTTCTCTTCTTTTCTCACATTAAAAAAAAAAAAAGTTTCTTATGTCTCAGAGAGGGAAAACATTTTCATTGGCTGTTTGATCAGAACTTAAAGATTTTTTTCACTGAACCATGCATGACAAACATAGAAAATCTTGTCTGAGAAAAATGTCTGAAAATCTAAAACCATGACTTGTTTGGTATTATTGACAATAAATAATCAATTCGGTATTTTCATTTTTACCCCTCGGCTAACTTCTGGCCAAAGCGGTATTGTAATTGTTTTGTCATCTGTTTGTCTGTCTGTCCATTCAATGACATAATCACATTATCTGAAGAATGCATTGACATATCTGCACCAAGTTTATACTGTGGATGCATCTTGGCATGGAGCAGAAGCCTATTAAAACTCTGTGACCTTGACCTACTTTTTCAAGGTCCAATGGCCTTGTGCAGTTATAATATCTGAGTACATTCAAATCTAAATATGTATGTAATAAGTTTTACACAAAGATAATCTAATCTAAATTGTAGGGCAGTAACTTTCTACAGAATCTTACACTAAATTTGGCCGAGGGGGATTAAAAATGTGCAGCGCATTGTGTTTATTATTTACAGTATAATACATAACATTTCTCCACTGAAATAACCGAGGGATTGGCATGTGTTATACTTATGCTGACTTGGGCCATTTCGTTTTGTGTCACATCATGGTGGCATATTACTCATGGTTATTTCATAAGAATAAAATAACATAGTGTCAGTAATACATTAACACAACCTTTATTGTGACAAAACAGACATGAATTCTATCCGAGTCATGTCACATTTTTATCTGCACCAATGGTGACTCCTGATGCTGCTTCACAATTTCATCAAACTAAATCTTTAGTTCTTGGCTTCATAGAGAGGCTGCGATCTGCAGAAATCACACACTGCGTTTAACTGTGTGAGATTTGGTATTTACTGCCCTAATGCCATCGCATTAGACTGTTGTTACGATCGCATGTTGACCATACAGAGCTTCTCAGCCTCTTATTTTCCTGTTAAATGAGGTGTGCAGAGATCAGCTGTAAGGCATCAGAGGCCAAATGGAAGGCTAATATACTCCCTTCTTATACAAAGATGTACAGCTGGGATCTATGTATTAACATTTGGAAACAACTCAAACGTCATAATCCTGGGGATAATTAGAAAGGGCACTTTTCTCTGTCTATGGCCTATTATCTGTAAATGAGGTCCATAAGAAGTGAGAGAGAGGCAGAGGGCAGAGGAGAGGGGGTTGATAGCTTGACAGTTAACACTTTGTGGCGCCTCCACAGAATTAATGGTGTGAGACTTGACAGACAGTGATTTTGTATTAAGATACAGAATATCTCGCCCCGGAGGCCCCTCGGGCACCGTCGGGACTACACAGTCGGACATGGATTTGGACATTTGCATCACTCTGAAGGCTGTGCAGGCATTTCCCTGGTATAGAGCTAGGAGAGAAGCCTGTGAAGCCAAGGATACAGATAGAGCATGTCCTTTCCAAAATAGCATGTTCTCTGACATGACTGTAAGAGTTTGACAGAACATTATCCTGACTGCTGTGAAGAGAAGAATAAATCTCCACTGAAATGAAACGGTTCTGGCTCACCACTAATGAACTGTGATATGATACAGAGGGTGCCTCTTCAATCTGTTCTGAGAAAAGAAAAAGCAGACTGTGAAAGACCCCACTGGTGGTATAGTCTATATGTCTCTGGCTCATCCTCACTCCCTGGCATGGGTGTGCATGCCCACTGCAGCATGTATGAACTAAAGATGCCCCTGCTCGTCAAGTCTTGCACGGAAAAATAAAGGTTAATATATTCACCCTTTTCTGTCAAAAACCCTCCCTCTACCAGGGGTCTCCGCAGCTAACTACTCATATCTGAGTAACTCACTGAAGGTCCAGTTTTTATCACAAAGTCCGTTTTGGATCTGATTCAGTTTCTTTCCAATGAAAAATCACAGAAAACTTACTCTTACAACATGATTCTTTGCCGAATCAGCTGTCAGTTAAACACATTCTGCTAATGTTATGCTTTTTAGAGCTGCAGTTTTTTTTTTTTTATTCAACCTTTATTTAACCAGGTTGGTCACATTGAGATGGGGGATCTCTTTTTCAAAGTAGACCTGGCCAAGAGGGCAGTGATATAGTCACATCATTACACTTCACAATAAAAGCATTGGTTTTATTCTGTAGTTTTATTGTGTGTAACTGGGTGAAAAAACATCATCTTCAGCATGTTGGAGTTAAAGTAGTCTGAGAAGACATGATACTTCTGCATCACACACAAAAAACAATACAAATAAAGAGTTTAATAGGACTACAGTATGAACACACAGTAATGATTTAGGTTTAGGCAAAAAAAAAAGCTTGTTAGGAAATGACCTCTGACTGTGATTATGCACTGGTTCCAGTTAAGTCCCACATTCTACCGGGGAGATACGTTGTTGTAGCCGACACTTTTGTGTCTTCTCATTACTCAGTTTAAAGTAGCAGAGATAGTTAACACCTCAGAATAACGCCTACATCCAGAAAAAACTGAAGTCACTGCAAACCATGAATTCCATAAAAACCTAGAAGACACACCAAACATGTCAGTATGTTTAATTTAAGTGTCATCCTTAATCAGTACATGTGATCTGTGTTTTATCACATAATTAAACGTCCTTCTTTAACAATAGGTGTTAACTTGCGAGAACACCTTTACTGCTGAGGGATTAATACCTCAGTACTTAATCGACTGTATATGGACTCACTAGGTTAAATTTAATTGCCATAGCCATCACCATGGCAACTGATGTCATCAGTTTCTAATTTCCATGCTGATGCTGCAATGATTGCTGCACCTGAAAACCAAAACTGAATATAGTACATATAGATGTATGTTATTATAGCTATTGTTCAAGAAGCTGATTTTGTGTTTCCCCCCTGTGCTCATGCATGTGCTCATCTATCTGTTGGAATGTGTTCATTACTGCAGTAGTATATATAGTATGTTCATGCAGGTGTGGTTATGTCTGTGTGTGTGGGAAGCAAAAGGCTCTGCTTATGAGCTCCGTGGTGGTTGATTCCTCTGAAGGGGTGGAGCAGACTCTGAGCTCAGACACACCTATTCATCACTGTGAAACAGGGAGTTCATTAAAATAGCCCACGCAACCTCCTCTGTGACTGTGCAACAAGAGCCAGCCTGTCTTGCTAAACAAACAGGGTCAAAAAGTGACCTCACCACATGGTAATACAGTCCAGCAAAAGCACTAATAAAAGCTGTTGATTAGAAAGGTTGCAAGTCCAGACTAGTTTGTTATTTTCATCATTTAATAGCTGGAGTTACTCCACGTCAAGACCAAATGTCTGGTTGTGTCCAAACAAGTGCAGTTTTTGCTTTAGATTGAGTCATTACCTCAAATAAAACAGTATTTCTGATTAAATTCAAGGTACTTTCTAAAAACAGTTTCTTTTTTACAGGTTGCCACTGTAATTATTCTTGACATGTTGACATTACCATTGTAGGATTTTCTGCTAAAGGTTTCTGTGGAAGAGACACAAGCTGCTTTGACCCATGTATCTAAGTCTATATTCAAAGGATATATGTGTGTGTTTGGCCATTATTTCCATTGTCAGTATATGCTGTATATAATATACTGTTAATTTTGATATTGCATGAGAGCAACAGGAAACCAAATTGTTTATTATTATTCTAATAATAATAATGTTATGTTCAACCACAAAAATCCATACCATATTGAATATAAATATATTAGTTTCTATTACAGTAACTGTTTGTCAGTATCTCCGTGTAGGGCAGCATTTCCTTTTCTTTTGTGTATAATGCTGTATATGATAATCAAGTACATTAATTAAGAATATCAGGGCACTAGTGTTCTCCATGGATCTCACATACCAACGTACAGAACAGAAAATAAGTCACTGTGATTGCCTCCTTTGCCAGTGGAAGTCCACAGTTGTCCACAGAGAAACCTATTATTCATTTACACATCATTTTAAGATGATTACACTTCAGCAAGTCTGCCCTTACTCAACCTGTTGCATATGAATATTGTAAGATGTTTTACTACTATTGTGTTTGCATTTTTTGCAATGTAGATTGGCGTAACTATTTTGCATGTTATATTTATTATTTTCACATATTTAATAACGTCAGGCAAACGGGCTGTGAGTGTAAATGAGCATTTTGACTAAATCAGGTAAATGCTGATTAATGTGTTTCTCAAATAAATACATTGGAAAAAAATGAAGATAAAATTAACTAAAAATATATGATCCACTGTGAATGAAAGTCACTGTAAAAGTGAAGGACTCTTTACACTATTGAAGGGTTTTTCCTTGAAGTTCTTCGAAAATACTACTGTAGAGACACTTAGTTATAGTCACACTAAAATTGTCGTACAGGCAGTGTAAATTTAAAGCCACCGCAGTGACAACTTGGCAGTCTAAAAAATGCAAAACTAGAAAGCACCCACAGTGAATATCTCAGCATACAAATGTGTGGTGATGTTGGATACATGTTTTATTAAAAAATGACTTTGCAGTAGAAATGTAAAAAATCCCTTTCTAGCTTACAATTTGGAATAATTTCATGAGTAAATATCTATTTTCAAACATTTGCCACAAATTGCCTTAAATTTGCCTGGTTTGTTTGTGAGTTATTTTGTTTATTATTTTTTCTGACATCAGTGGTTGTGGTTTGCACATGCCTCGTGTAATTCCCTTTCAGTCCGCCGCTGCACAGCGCGTTAATTTCTCGTTCACACCAGTGCAGTCCACTTCACACCGTGAGCCGACCAGACACAGACAGTTGGTCAGATTCTGCTGGACTTCGTTTGCTCTGTGACCAATGGGCTTTGCCTCTCAGTGCATGCAGCCTCGGTGACCTCTGAAGTTATCCTCAGCCGTTTCTGAAACACATGACAGCTGCAAATGCATCATTTGGCTCCATGTGGGTTACACTGAACCAAAAACTATCCTTTTCCTAATGGCTGTCAGGGCTCAGTGTGAGCGTTTCCTTTGTGTGTGTGTGTGTTTGTGTGCGCATACTGCATACGTACATGTATGCATTGATACTTTGGGAATATCCACTTTGTTCTTCGAGTGCCGTGTTCTGGTGTTCTTTCATGTTTTACAGTTAGTAGATGGTGGTGCACTGGAGCAGATGTGGCATTTAAATGGCCTTCTTTTTGGGAAGCAGGTGGCTGAGTGTGATAGATCATAGATGTCATCTCTGGCTCTGCTTTGTTCTGTATTAGTACAACCAGAATGAATTCCTGTCTTTGGTGCTTCACTCGTGTTCATGTGCAAGGACGCGGACGTACACACGCACGCACACAAACACACCGGCACACAATACACACAATAATCCTCATGTAACTGTCCGCTCAGATTCACCGAGGTGCACAGTTTCATACATGCACACACACCTGCAGAGAAAAGCAGAAGAGACCAGGCAATGATGAAAGAGTATTTTCAATGCTGAAATCCCACAATGCTACAGTGTCAGACCTCTCCTCATCTCTAATGACCTGAGGTCCACCAAGGCAAGGAGCAAAAAGTATAATTTAGTCTGATGTGGACAACGCTGTAGTCAGATGTGTGCCTGAATCATGCGTTATTCAGCCTGTTGGACCTTCCTACAGCATGCACCGAGCATCACAATAACTGCACTCAGCCATAAAAGAAAAGAAAAAACTGAAACAGAGTGATTATAATAATGATTGTTTCTTATTTTTTTAATGATGTGTGCGCTTGTATTTGCTTTCCTCGAGGCCTGTTCCATTTTTCTTCTCACGCTGCTGCTCTTTATTCTCGGGGTTGGGGAGAGGGCGTTTTCGAACGAGCCCATAGCAAACAGGACTAAAAATAATGACTCTGTGGCTCTGTTTGAGCTTTGGTGCTCTTTGCCTTCCCCTCAGGAATAGCTTTCTAAATACACACAGTGCTGTAGCTGCCACACAGCTCTGGGTTGGCTGCATGCCTCCTCAGTCATTTTCTTAAAATATCCAAAAGCCTTATTGATCTGGCCTGTACCAGCCTCAGATGCATGAGATATCTCTGCTGTCGTTTTCAATATAACTCGGGTATGTATTTGTCTACGCGTGAGCACTTTCTTTGTTGGTACTGGAAGGAAAATCAAGCAGAGCCGAGGCAAACAGCAGAGAAAGTGTGCTAAATTACTGTTATTATTAGCCTGTAATGACATCACCTCTCCGAGGGATAGTGAGCAGAGTTTGTGAACAACCTTTTGAAAACGTCTGGGTTGCCGAGCTTTCTGACAGCACTCCCCGCTGCTCAATTAATTTTAATCAAATGTTTATGATTCTCTAACAGCTTGAAATTTTGCATGTAGTAGTGATGCTAAATTAAACTTTGCTGAAATGATCGCCCCCAAAACAAACACTAATTTGTCGTGAGAGGTGATATATTCACACGGTCCAATCACAGGCAGAGTGAGAATCAGCGGGAAATGCGGATAATTGAGCTCCTACGGTTCGTTCTATTCGCCACTATAGATCTCTTCCATGCATACATTTCTTCTTCTTACACCCATGCCCCCCCCATCCTCACTGCTTCCTCTCCCCGATCTTTATCGCTTTCCTTCGTCTTGTCTGCTCTGTACTTTCCAAAATACATCAAATCACCGTTTTCAGCCGCCTCTGTCTCTACTGAATCCGACACCCTTTCATCCCTTGCCAGCCCTAAATATCAGCCTTCCTCTGCGTCCCGAGCCTCCCTATCATTCTGCCTCTGTTTAATTCTTCATTTTCTGCCTCACCTCCTGTGCTTCTTCACTCCCTCTTTGCTCTGTCAGCCTCCCCTCTGCCTCTGAACCCTCGTGGGTATCACTTCTGCAGCTTCTCCCACCTGTCCTCACTGTGAGGCAGTGCATTTAGCGCTCTAGTCTTTGCTAGTGTGTTTAATGCCCACTGGTGCTCATCTTAAGCTCAAGGTGGATGATAATGCTTCAGCCAGTGATCTGCAAGAGCACTGCTAATTTCTTTATAAAAACCTCTGAAGCAAAATGTATGTCAGTGGGCAAAATTACTGTAATAACCTTTCAGCTTACCTTTTCGCTTATTCTAGTGGTTCGAGAAGAATCTAGACTTCGTCAGCCTCCTCTCGGCTCAGTTTCAGGCTTTATAAAATCTATCCAGGGACAGAAGACTACGGCCAAACACAGGAATTTAACAACAGTAAAGTTAAGGCAGATGTTAAGACTCCATCAGACCTTGATGTTTTGGCGTCACATTTCTCTAGTTACATTAACTGGTGCTACGTTATCCTTGAATACATTTATCTTTTTGAAGCTGCAGGAGGTGGGTGTGTGTTTTCCAATTCTAATGATTTCTCTCTCAGATTTCTGGGTTATAATAGTTCAAGCTGCAATGCTTGATTTTTGACTGATGTTTTTAGCATCAATGGCAAAAAATTCATAATTACCTTTTCAGCATGTTGTGATTCAAGAGGTTTAAGTCTTGTAGCTGCTCCTTCCCTGTGTTTTCTACTCTGATGTAGATTATGTCTAATCCCCAGTGTTTTCAAACAGGTAGGAGGGTTGAATACATGATTGACAGCCATAATTATCAATCACTGATCAGATTCCATCAGACCTTGACCTTGACCGTGACCTGGATGTGACTCTGCTGCTCTAGTCCGTGTTGATGGGGAAGATTGGAGAAGTGATTTCTTTTTTCAGTTCCCCATTGAAAATGGTATCACATCACCTATCTTTACATGTATTATTCTCAAATTCTGGTGTTTTTCTCACTGATTGCAGCTCCTGCAGTTTTAATGAAACTAAGGCTTAAACTACTAGTGAAAAAATAATTTCACTTACTAGAAACAAGTAAAAAAAAAAAAAAAAAAAAAAAAAAGGATATCAACTTTTAACCATGAAAATTAAATATAAACTACAGTTAACATTGCAATGTGAACTTACATGTAATAGTTTTTCAACTCAGTTCAGTTTTTATCCCTTGGCCAACTTTGGGCTGAGGGGTATTGTAATCATTTTGTCGTCTGTCTGTCTGTCCATTCAACAACGTAATCGCATTACCTGAAGACTGCATTGATATATTTGCACCAATTTTATACTGTGGATGCATCTCAGTATGAAGCCTATTGAAAATAGGGCACCTTGACCAACTTTTTCAAGGTCAAATGCCGACATATCCTTTCAACAACGTAATCACATTATCTGAAGAATGCGTTAAGATTTCCACACCAAATTTACACAAAAACAATCTAATGTAAATTATAGGGCAGTAACTTTCAACAGAATCTTACACTATATTTGGCTGAGGGGTATTAAAAGTATGCAGCACATTATGTTATTTATATAACACCAAGTATAACCTCAAGGCACTACAGATTTTCAGATCGAGGTTTTAAAAAGAAGAAAATAAGAACAAAAAATGTAAGTTTCTCAAAATAAAGCTCCAACTACCTATGTGCTATAAAACTGACTAAAATCAACTGAAAACAAAAACCAAACTGACTAAATTAAAATAAAAACCAATGACAAGTTAAATGTTATTTCATAACACAGTTTTATCTCTGACATTCAGCTTCACAGTTATTCACCATAATTACTCCTCCTAAATATAATTACTGTGACTGACAACATCCCTGAGAGGATTTACATGTCTGCTAGATAAAAATCAGATTAGAGATCGTGTTTACATGGCACAAGGGAACAGCCATGTGAACACGTGTACCATCCATCACTTCACAACCACCAAAGTAAATCTGCACAGCCGTTTTATCAGAGCATTTTAAAGGATTAAAAATCATATAGTTCACACATCCCCCTAATTATTCCTTCTATTTTTCCAGGCTTTAATACACTGTCTGAGCTTCAAGGTGATTTTTGAATATGCAGACTTTTTTTTTTTTGAAAAAAACAAATAGTCTTAGAACAACCTGCAAACAGAGAACAGAGAACACAGAGCTGCTGTTGAAGTGAGCTGGATGTTTTCAGCTTTGGGTTTGTGTAGATGGAAAGCACTAAAGTAGCACTGATCTGTTAATGACAGTGAGGGAACCGGACTGTTTAGTCAAAACACCACATGACATGTGGCTGCATCGCTTTATAATCTCCGAGGTCACTGTTGGTGCACAGACGTGACAGACAGTGACTTTTATTTGTTTTATACGTTCGTTTTACAGAGAAGCTTTTGCCCTTTTGAGTTTGAGTCACCAACACCTATAGCAAATGTAATCTTTACTGTCATTGTTACATAATATCAGCTTTTTGATGTCAAACTAGTTTGTAGCTAAAAATATCTAAATGTCACATCTTTGCACTTAAATCACCAGATAAGGAGTTCAGATGATTCACATGTTATACACTCTCTCTCTCTATATATATTTTTAATGTTTTGTAGTAGTGGTGCATGGTTAATGCAGGGTGTTAAGGTACTGGTCATGCTGCCCCATTACTTCTGAAATGTTATGCTAAATTAATTCTGTATTGCATAATTATTAATTAAAAACATTAACTTATGTTAGGAGCAATGGCCATGTCATCATTAATTTAAAAGGTTTTTTCAAAGGTCATTGATTGCGTAATATCTTTTCAACTACAAGTTGCAGATCACAACCAACCAAAACCCCCTACCTCTCTTAGGGCGGCTGCAAAAAATGCCAAAGAACCTCAGTGGGTGGTGCGGGGGTGTAGTGGTTAGCCCTTCACAGGTGGGAGTGGATCCACGTCCAATTCCCAGTTGGAGTGGGTTCACCTGTTCCACACTGTGGCATTTCCTCCAGTTTGTCCACCATCAAAAACAGGTGTAAGTAGGTTAATTCTCATGTCAGTGCCTTTGATCAAGGTACCGATGGAGGTCTGGAGTTGGTTCCCAAGCACCTTCAACGGCAGCTGCTTTAGGATGGGTGAAAATACAAGGACTGAATTTCCTTATGAGGATCATAAAGTAAGTTAAGCTTATTCTTTTAATTAGGTTGTTAGTAATAATAATGTAATAATCCAGTAGTCTGGTTTGCTTTCTTTGTCAAACTAACCGCACCTTTTGAATATCCTTTTGAGTATTCAACCCCTGGCCTGTGGTGGCGCTGCATCATTACTGAAGATGAAGACAAAACAAACAATGAACAGGAATCCTCGCTCATCTGTTGGTTAATAGAAGGCAACGTCTGTTTCTGAAAACAAAACATGGGGCCGCATCAAATTCTACACATGTATTTGTTTAGGTTGGGTTTACCCACAATGCCCTGCATTGTAGTCCGCCTCCTGCATTTGGGTCACTTGAAGTGGACCGAGACCTACATTTTGAGGCAGACCAGAACCAGAGTTGGCGTCTTTGATCCACATGAGAGTTCAGTTACATATTAAAACCTCCACAAAAGAACTGGATTTTTTTGAGCAAAAGAACTAGAGTTTGATTAAACAGGGTTTGTTAACCCCACACATTTAGTAACTCCCCACAAATGTAATAAACTGCAAACGTAATAAAAACATTTGTAGCTTTTAGCATAATAATCCCACAAATGCAATGAAAGTTGCTTGCCACAAACGTAATACCTCATTTCCCACAAATGTAATAATTATTACTTTTGTGGGGATTTACTACATTTGTGGGGCGGTAAAAATCTTCAGTTTCCAAATACAGTGGCTTGCAAAAGTATTCATACCCCTTGAACTTTTCCACATTTTGTTACGACCACAAACATAAATATATTTTATTGGGATTTTATGTGAAACACCAGCATGAAGTGGCATACAATTGTGAAGTAGAAAGAAAATTATACATGATTTGATTTTTTTTTTTTATTTACAAATAAACTGAAAAGTGCAGTGTGCAAAAGTATTCAGCCCCCCTGAGTCAGTACTTTGTGGAACCACCTTTTGCTGCAGTTACAGCTGCAAGTCTTTTGGGGTTTGTCTCTACCAGCTTTGCACATCTACAGACTGAAATGTTTGTCCATTCTTCTTTGCAAAACAGCTCAAGCTCAGTCAGATTAGATGGAGAGCGTTTGTGAACAGCAGTTTTTAG
>JAPQRP010000024.1:41652337-41665923 GCA_037367295.1 Apogon hyalosoma | reverse complement strand
ATTATAATGTGTTATGATGGAATTATTACAACCCTGTCTGTCAAAATGACGGACAATAAAAATGTCTAGTGCAACCTTTGTAGTGAACGAGTGCTGTGTCAATGTTGACTGTTTTATGTCTTGTTCTGTCACCTGCCTAGGAACTGTAGATGAAAAGTAGTTATTTTTACTAATTCTGGCATATTTACATGGGTGGATTATACATGTTCATAAATATGCATGGTCCCTATTAAAGGTGGGGTATGAGATCTTAGAAAAACAGCAAGCTACATTTTGAAAATACACAATTCAAAAGTCTAACCCCCTTTCTTCAGACATCCCCCTGAAGCCACACCTCCAAAATACTGGCACGTGCAATGCTTGTTCCCGAGGGTTCACGAGCGCTGCACAACAACAATTCGCCCAGGTTGGGCTCCTACCCCGGCTATGGCCCCAGTTCTGATACCGGATCAGGCTCCGACTCCAGTCCATGCGTACCTCATTCAGTCTCCTCCAACACCCCCGCTCTTACAGAACAGGCCCAGTTCAGACCTATCTGACTAATGTTACATTTCCTAGTGATTTATGTTCGTGACAAAACAGTTTTCCGGTGAACTTTACATTCTAATATTGCTAATATAGCTAGCTAAGCTCTGGCTCTGGCTTCATTTCCTGTACCAGTGCTCCAAGCGTCTGAGAACGAGCGATTCATGCAGGAAGAGGGGTACGCACAGAGGGAGGAGGGACAAATGACAGTTGAGGTTGACAGACATATCACCGTTCAATCATTTCAATTGGGCGCTTAAAATGATTGGATGGTGTTTTTTCAGTCCTGTCCGTTCCACAGGTGACTACATTTTTTTTATATTTGTGTTGGAGCATTTAGTTAGTTGGTTGTAATCGGGGTGTGAAGGGGATTTTAAGCAGTATAGTAAAAAAAAATGCTCCAGGAAAACATCTCCCACCCCACCTTTAAATAAACCAATAAAATAAAATAAAACATGAATAGGTGTGAATGTGAGAGTGAATGGTTGTTTGTATTTGTCAGCCCTGCAATGAACTGGCAACATGTCCAGAGCAGTTCAGAAAATGAATGAATGAAAAATAGAATTTTGGAATAATTTTGGTTTATTTCTGCTGTGTTTTTTATGGCCAGGATCTAGTGGCTGTTAGTGATATTACACTCTATGATATTTACACGTTATCTTCGGTTTCCATTCATGTCGACTATTAGGGGTAAAACATCATCTTTTTGTGATAAACTCTTTTTTTTGTTTTTTTTTTTGTTTTCAGCATGTAACCAAAATGTGAAATAATGTTTCGTACTTATACTTGATGCACTGACAAGCGCCCCAGCTGTGAACCATTGCAGTCTGAAGATAGGTTTAAAGTGTCTGCTTCATACAGACTAAAGGTATTGATTGAATCTACCACATTTTTTATGTCTGCCCTGTCTGTCTGTCCGATTTTCTTTTGCGAGTCTGTGTAGTCTTTTACTGTATACTTCAAAATTCCATTTGTTGTAAATTCTGCACTTTGTTATAAAATAATGTTTCTGCTCCTCCTTCTGCTCTCCACACTCGGTTTCCTCTTTCACATGATTTAAAGTGCCAACCAAGAATCCATTTGAATTATAAAAACCCTAATGAGGTTTTCTATAAAAGCCCACTTGCTTCAATCTGACTTAAGTTATAGGTGGATACCTGCGGAGGAGGCTATTTTTCACCAGACTCGCTCTCTTGCCCAGTCGACTTACAATCGTTAATATGATAGTGAGCGGGGTCTCTGAAAAGTGTTGAGCAGCTTCGAAGAAAATCCAATTACGATCTTTGATTCCTCTCCAGAAACAGATTACCTATCTCACTAATGACATTTTCCTTCCCATTCATGCTCTCTCTAAATGAGACGATTGAGAGACTGTGTGGGTGTTCCAAATGTGCCGGGATGATGATGGCTATCTGTTTCTTACTACAGGTCTATCAGATGGACAGCTCGCATTATGTATAAATGCTTTTCCTGAGATTCCAAGCTGTGTGAGATGAACTTTAGAGAGATTGTTTCAACCCTTTCATATATTAAGTGAGGGCAAAAGGGGAAAGGGTTTTTTTTTCCTCTGGGGTTCTAATATGGATGATATGATACACACAGAATGACATCCACTGATTATTATTTACATCTTAATGTTATATTTTAACAGAAAGTACCTCAAGAAATAACTTATTTCACTGTTATCATCACCAGGATTTTTTTTTTCTCTGAATTAATCTGAATTGATTACTAATTACCACACAGGATACTACAGCTATTCAAAATTTCAGGCATCAGATTAATCTTTAGATTTCATTATACTGGAATTAGATCATGCGTTTTTTGAACTTTGGTTTGATTGTTTTTGCGTTGTAACAAGAACCAAATACAACTGGATGCATCCACTGGCCTTGCATCATAATCTATCTATATAGTTAGCTCCTTCATTTACTGAGTTATGATCAAAACATATTTGGGTGAGATCAAAATAACATTAACCTTTGACCTTTGGCTGCCAAAATCCAAACACTTAATTTTTTTTCACCAAATCACTGTTCGTACCAGTTGAAGGCATTCTCTCCTTCTTGAGACTTATAAGAGTGGTCAGACATGATACTACAGTGACCTTGACCATTGACCTTTCACCACCAAAGTCATTTCAGTCAAAGGGCATTGAGCTCAACTCCAACAGGAAACCAGTATTCTAAAGTGGTGGTACCACTGAGGTCACCAGGGTTGGTTCCAAAAAGCCCTGGCTACCATAGACTTACAGTCAACCGTCCGCTGTCTCATCTATTTAAATTTGGGCCCTTTAATAAATGATCTAGTGGTCCTTTAATCAGATCTCAGGCCCACTAGAAACTTTAATGTTTGCCTTGCTGGGATTTAGTCGACAGATCTGTATGACTGCTCACTCAATCTTTCAGAATTTGGATTTACTCAATAAAACCCTTTTTTTCTGGACCAACAACTCTGCGTATATTAGTTAGTTCTTGATTAAGTTTACCATTTTACTGAGTCAGTAAACTAGTGTTTTGCGTTAGCTAAAATATGGTCACTTATGGTGTAACTACTCTGGTTTGCTCAAAAAGGAATTCACACTTCTTACTGATGTCCACAGATGTTTATTTCTTATTTACAGGTCGTAGTAGCCATGGAACACCGTGAAAACTAAAATAATAAACAAATATTGTGCATCACACTCACATTTACAACAAGGTTAAACATAAATTACACATTTCAGCAGTTAACGAGCAATAAAAGCATAACAAAGTAAAGTTTACCGTGTGCGCCTGTTAGAACAGCAGTAGAATGGTATTGCAGGGAGTCTTTGTGTCTTTATCGTCGTTCCACTCTTCTCCCTGACTTGATCTCGTCACCGCTTCACGTAAGTTTTTCTTGTCTTTACCTCCCGCCACTGTTTTCATGTCTTTCCGCTACTGGTCACATGCACTTCCGGGTCGTATAATCACGTAAATTATCGAAGTATTTTTCTTTTAAACAAGAAGGTTTACAAATAAAATAAACATATCAAGTTACAATGCCATATCATGTATCACCTCCCAAACAGCCGTGCAATCATCAGAATTCAGAAAAGAAATCTCGTACTTCCCGTTGTCACGGCAACCCATACACAACACATTATTGCCTCAGCTACATATGGCACCAAAAAGCCAACACAACAATGACCAAATTGAAAACCTGTGGCTTCAAAATGGGAGTTCAGAAACCAATGGGTGACACCATAGTTCCTCTATCCAATAATTACATACAGTCTATGGTTTCAGTTCATCAACACTAGCATCCTGGCAAAGGTTGCTTTCATATTTATGGTTTTATCTATGAGGTATATTTGGACTGTAATCTTCCAAAATGCTAACCAAATTCTTGCACAGTTTTGTACATTGTTATGTCCATGTGATGATAATTACCATGAAGTGATTTTTGTGTCTTGATATGATGTCAGTTTAATCTGGCAGCATCTCTTCTGGTCTGATCAAACAAAGATCAACTTATTGAAATCTGAGGGGGAATTGTATTCGTGCCAACTGAGCAAAGAAAAGTATTTTGCCTACGTGGTGAATCGTGTTGGTGATTCATGATCTTACTGCTACAGAGAGCTGAGTATCATCAATGCAATGAGGGATTTCACTGTACTATAACATTTGAAGAAGTAGACGGCCTCCTCCTTGTAAAAGTTTAGTTGAAGAACTGTATTTGAGCGTGACAATGACCCACAGCAGCCCTCCAGGTAGAGTATCACCTACTGGAGTGTAGCTTTAAAAGTGTACAAGCTCTGCTCACCTTTAGGAGCTACTGTATGCACAAAACATCAAAAAGATCCCTCTTACATTATTACAAGGTCTACAGTACAATATCCAGAGGTACTTTAAAAAAAAAGGGCACACGTGTAGGAAGGGCTGTAAATTAATAATAAAACACTACTAATTGTTAAAAATGTAATTACCTAATGTCCTTCGCATCCTGAACCTGCAGGAATTGAGAAGCTTTTCCGTGCCGTATGGTGTTCCTGTCAGTGTGTTGCTACAGGATAGCAAATTATTCACTGTCTAATATACCGATGTATAACTACAGCACCTGCACAAATATTCTGCCAGCGCACCTCTGATACGATACCTCCACAGCTCTGGCAACATTGCAGGCACATTGGCACTCAGGTGGAGTCCTTGCTGCCAACAATTAGAGCTCCACACCTGAGGCTAAGTGAGCAGCAGTCACACAAGCCCCAAAAGATCTTGCTCAGGTTTGCTGTGTTGTTGTTCTTTGCCTGTAGACAACATCGGAATGGGGTGTCTTTATTATTCCAGAGCGCTGTGTGGGCAATGGTGTGTAAACTGGGATGCGCTGCAATGATTTTGGCATGCATCTCTGCTGAGTTCTTACATTAAATGTCAGTGTTGTTTTGGGTTTTTTTTTTCTTGTCATTTTTACATGATGCCCTTGACTCAGCAGTCTCTCCAAGAATGAATTCAACATGATTCGAATTAGAGATTCAAGGAGAAGCAAGAGCTGATGGTCAAGATGGAGAGATGGACAGACTAGCAGGCTCAGGGCACGGTTGACTCTTCTTTTCTTCTTCATCTTAAATGATTACAATCTTCATTGGAATTCGGCAACGTACACGGCTGGGTAGTTAGCATGTCTCCAAGGTTAACATTTTTAATGCAAGACTGAGGGATTCAGAGAAGTGCTCCTTTGAAGTTTCTTGTTGGAGTCAGAAGGGAGGCTGCGAGGCTGTTGAAGACTGTCTGCGATATTGACATTAAAACTCAACACATAGAATGATGCCAATTGAAATTTCATAGTGTGCCCTTCGGGAAGCTGGGGAGTTGGGCATGTCAGTGTGAGATGAATAATGAAACTTCCCTCGCTTTGCTCATTTTTTATTTAATGTGGAACTCTCCTTTGTTGCTCCCTGAAGCTTCATGGGAGCGGGCGTGCACGTACTACAGGTGTAGAGGCAAAAGAAAAGAGTCAAGTTCTCCTTTTTTATATATGCATGAAAATGGGCATGAAGGTTAAATGACTATGAATAGGATTTTGTTGTGGATTTATGGATCACTGTTGGCTTTCACCATTGTTTGCCGTCAAATGCTTGATGTGTAAAGCAGCTTTTGTTACGATGCTTGGGTTGTGGTTTGAATAACTTTTTTTTTTCCTCGTGGATTGACAAACATACCTCAGGGTATGATTGAGTCATTCTATTGAATGTATGCACACAAAATGCAGCATGCAGTTTTTCCCTCCATCAAACCAGGGCTCTTTGAGGTGTATCTGCTCCTTATTTCTTTCCTCTGTCATTTAAGCCTGCAGGGATTCAACAGGTGTGGTGTCAATTGAGGTTAAATGCATTTATATAAAAGCTGTACTTTCCAGAAAAGGCATAAACCTCAGCTTGAGTTTGAAGCCAGTGTGGAAGTATCTTACAGAGTAATACCACTGACGTCTTCTTCAGAAAAGCCTGGCTCCGGTAAACCTCACTGGGGTTCTCTCGATACATTTTTTTTCCAGGAAACCTTCTGGTCTTAGTCACTTTCTTTAGACCTCTAGTGAGTGAATTGACAGTTCTTTTTGGAAATTGTTACTCTGTATTTAAGATTTTAGGGTTAATAAAAGGTGTTGATGCTATTTGACAGATACCACATCTGCTCAGTTGGATTTTCTGGATTTATGTTTCTTAAATAAAACATTTTATTTGAGGATAAGTCATTTTAGTTTGTTAGAGGGGTACATCTGTAGAATAATCTGGGTCAAAACTTAAAAATGTCTTCTTCAACTTGTAAATTTCAAAGGATATATAAATCCACTATAAAAACAAAATATAGAACATTATCTGAATAAGTTAATATCTAGTTATAATACAGAAGAATGCATAAAATAAGATATTATTGTAATTAATTAATACTTACTATCATGATTATGAGATATTATCACATCTATTAAACACTGTATTTGTAGTAACTATTTAAAGGGCATATAAACATTATAGTTTATATTAAAAATGGTTGATTATGTGTGAGGTGACTAAAAATGTATGTGAATGGTTTGTACAGATGCTTTGTGTTATTGTAAAAATATATAGAAATAAGTGTGTTAACAAAGCAAAGGAAGCGGATTTAATTTAATTGTTTGTAAAAAAAGGGAGGAGCCTATAAGTAATACTTCTTCAGACTCCTTTTCGAGCACCGAAAAGTTTTGTTTGACCACGTTGTATGGTTCTTTGTTATCTGATGATTCTATGTGTTCGAAATAAAAATTAACTAAATAACTAACTTTTGTAAAATTTTAGCGTATTAGTGTTAACTTATACATCTCCTCTAATGGTTCTGAATAGCACTACAAAGCTAAACGCAGTCACAAGTACAGCTAATGAAATTGTACAATCATGAAAGCTGCCATGTCGATGTCCAGGATAAGAGGATTTATTGTGATTTAATTGTTTAAATGGAAATAAACACAGTGTCTATGTGGAAGGGTTTGGTGTCATCGAGTTCAGTGTGTCCAACTCCTCAGTAAGGAAAGTGTCTATTGGCTGTTCTAAAACTTGCTAGAATGACATCATCACATAATTTGCATAGTTGGAAATGTGCATGTAATTGTAATGGACAATAGGAGAGAGGAATAACATTGTGGGAGGCAAAAAGTGAGTACAGAAACACCCTAAATATGTTTAGAACTGCAAATGAACCATACTGTCAATTCTTGTTTGTTTGGTTTGTTTTTTTTTTGTTTTTTATGAATATTTTTAACCAGAACATTTTTAATTTTCTGTCTACATTAACAACCTCAATGGACCAAAAAGAGACAATAGAGGAAACTGTCAGTGGCAATGGGAGTGATGTATATTCAGTGCAGTGGTTTGTTTTAGACAAAGAACGATCCGTGCTTTCACGTCATTCTAAATGTCAAAAGATAACCATAACTGATTAAAAAAAGTAAACAGAATCCATAACAAAATTTAATGACTATTTCAACATGTGTTCTTCAGAATATTACTTGCTTATTAGTACTGAATTTTTAATGGTAATAAATTGATCCTGTAAACTAATAGAAGATGTAAAACCCTTGCTTTACTCTTACACACCTGAACATCTTTCAACCACAAACTGAAAACTCTCCTTTTGACAGCAAAACTCAACCTGTTGTACTGGCCTTTCATGTGAGAATGTTATTTATATTTATTATTTATAACAGAAAGCTGCTGTAAGTTGTGATGTGGACTTGACAAAGCACAGCTAAATCTCCTGATAAACAGTACAAGCTTTTTGCTGCGCCACAATCCAGACTGCAGCTCCCAGACAAGACCGATATCCAACCGCTGATGTACGGTACTAATATCTATCCAGACAAAATAGCACATTTGTTGTTTTCCGTTCCTCTGTGAGCCATAGTTTGCAGCCTTTATGCATTCAAGCAGTGACACCGAGACTCAACACAACAAGACTTTTTTTAACATCTGTTGTTTTCCATTTGTCACAAACACCTGCCTCACCTGTTCTCCTCTCATCCACCCAACATGTCTTATGTTACCTCCCTGCTGTTCCCTCGGCTTGATTCATCTAGTGTTGCAATGCAGCCCCAGGGGACTCTGTGCCCACCTCTGAATCATAGCTCACCTCCCGAAAGGTTAATAACCTAATGAAAAGTCAAGGGCATCTGTTTGAGATGTGCCACAGCTGAGTGCTGGGGAAGCAAAAACAGGAGAGAAACTGCCAAGGCACTGTATTGGATTTTGATTTAAGTAAACAAAGGTGCTCACCCACATCAGCCCACAGAAAGAGAGCAAGGAGCTCAAAGCTTTTGGGCTTTTTTATGAGATTATGAGGTCAAAGGGTAACCCGGCTGTTTGTGTCGCCCATTATGATATTGTCTCTGGGGTATTTGATGGCTGGGGAGATTGTGTGTGTTACCAAATATTAAGAAAAATAGGGTTGCAGGTTAAACTGTCAGAAGAAAAATGTTTTTCTTAACCTTTTAATATATGAAGTGAATGTTACACTGTGAACAGTGCAGACCTACTACACATGTACGCAATCAAGCATCAAGAGTCACTTCTCATTCCCCTGGAAAGAAATTATATCTTACAAGAGTAACAGTGGCTTTCACATTTAGGGAAAGTTGGTATTAATCTAATGCCTTTGTTCATAAGGATTCTTCACATTTAAAACCCCCTGAGAGTGTAAATGATACACCTGTGAGACTGTAGAATCAGTGAGTCATGCTAATTAGCAATTACATCCACAGTCACCCATGTTAATTCACTTAGGAGGAGGTCAGTGTAATTCATTCTCATTTTCAGAAACTAGGACTGACATTAAATTAATGCACCTAAAATACGTGGCATTTAAGAACCAGACTGTTCCACTCACAGCTACTGACACCATTTTGCTCTTTTATTCCCTCACCAGGGATACTTTTTGTTTGCATTTTTGTACCTTTCTTCAGTTCTGCAGTCTCTGACATGTAATTTCCCCTCAGAACAAAGTTTCAACACAGGTTAACACACAGACAGCGCATTGTGGGAGAACTTGATTTTCCAGTTGTTTCTTCTCAAAATACATGTCCTGACCACACGGCTCTGACCTTTGGCATTTCCATCAGATGCAATTTTCAGCAAAGGACACAAACAATATCCTGGGTTATGTGGAAAAGTCGGCAGCTTACATGTCGAACACACTGAAGTTTGACCGACGGAAGATGTTTTAGGTCAATATAAATCGATGGTTGTACTTGAGGAATCACAAAGTCTCATATTAGTCTGTTGTCTGACTACCACTTATATATTCATTTACTTATATTTACACATAGTTTCAGGAGTATCATGTCTTTACTTATTCACTAAAATCATAATAGTGGTTGACTGTTAATCAGGGTTAAAAGGGCCGTCATTGTTTTCCTGGTGAAGTCCCTGAACTACTCGGTCCATTTTAACATCATCTGAGCCATTTCATGCTACTTTTCCCGTTGCCTGTAGTGACTTTAATCCATCATTCATTACCAGCAAATCTACAGTTGTCTTGAATCTGGAACACTCCTTTCATTTAGGTAATCAGGGTGTTCTTTCATTTAGGTGTGGGTGTGGATATAGGCCTGTCACAATTATTACCGCAGTTATTTGAGCTAACCACAACAATTTTGCTTAATTGTAAAAATGGTCTCCACTTGGCTGGATGAAACTAACACAAAGACATATTTCATCACTATTTCTACATACTTTCCACCATTTTAGATTTAACAAACTGTTAATGACAACTTCTTGCATCATGTCTATTATCTGCTATTACTATGCTAAATATGTGCATCTTCTCATTATTTCTACATATTTAAGTTGTATTTCCTAACTGCTCTTTCTAAGTTATTCATCCTAATATGATGTACACTCTGTCTCTCCCATTGGCCCTCTAGCCTCTGTGAGCCACCTATTCCAGTCATAAAGTCTAAAAAGCAAACATATGTACAGTTTTTATGTATGTATTCCAAATAAATCGCTATTTTTAAAGTTGCAGGAGCTGAAATCACATCTTCTTTCTGCAGCTCCCTCCTCTTGGCCCAAATCAAAAGACTAAATAGATGAACCTGACATTGTTTTGTGCTGTTATTAAAAAAAATAAAGCCACTTTTGTGAGCTTCCATGTCAAGATGTGGACAAGCTCACTAGAGTCATGTCTATTTGATCAATGATCTGTAATTTCAGCTGTCAGTCACATATCTAACCCCACTACATGCCTGAAAACACAATTTGTTGAAATCTTGGCATCAGAGGGAAGATTTTCTACAGTCTGAAAGTACAGGAGAGTAGAGGACGCAATGGATGCTTTAATTACACTGACTACTTATACTGATAATTGATTATGGACTCATTTTCCAACAATGTTGAAAAACTATCAAGCATTGCAAATGTATATGTTTAACTAAAGTTGAATATAACAATAAATTGTCTGTTTCAACGTAATTTCCTTATAGAGGGTATGTGTTTACGTCACTTCCTCCCGGGCCACGCCCCTCTAAGTCAGACTGAGTGGCAAAAACCTCGCTCAACACTATGGAGTGTAGAAGTAAACACAGTGAGACCGGGAAAAATGTGGAATATGAAATGAAATTAAGGACAACTGGACTGGACGTGGATCCGTACGAGCTACTGAAGAACGAGTGATCCACAAACATTGACACGTGGCCCGAAATCACGTATCCTGACATCCAGATCATGGTTCGTTTTACCTGAAACAAACAAATATACATGGTTTAATCCTCACTGTCAACCAGGCTCCAAAACGAGAGCAGAACCAGCTGATCCAAAGTCCATCTACAGTAGACAGTGGACTGACCCAGTGAATATATGCAGGATCTACTGGGACTGTGGAGATTTAAGTAGAATAAATATCAAATACTTTATACAACACAGATACTACTGTTTTGGACCAGCAGGGTACGACTTTATTCTTGTAAATTATGATATTTCTCCCACCTGGTTTTAAATTACATTACTCTCCTAATATTATGGCTTTATTCTGGGAATATGACAGCTTCATTCTCATTAAATTATGGCTTTATTCTTGAAACATTATGACTTTATTCTCCTAAAATTATGACACTTTTTGTATTCTACTTTATTCTCATAAAATTACGGGTTTTATCTCAATATTTTATTTATGACTTTATTCTCACAGTGACAAGTGTTTTCATTTTCTTACATGACCCTAATATTCCGTCGTGGCTTTGGGCTCCAGTACCCCCGTATCCGAAAAACTGGGTTTGCCTCAGTTTAAGTTAGTTTACAAATCACGTAGAGCACAAGGTTCAGAATCACACAAATGAAGACAAAAACCATGAAAGACGCTAACAAGAGTTTCACTAACAAGTAATGTTAGCCAAAACAATACATAATTTAAGGTATGATTTTACCCAAAAACCCAGTATAAATGAATGTTACCTGACACGAAAAGGGATCCACAGATCCAGGTTTCTTTGCCTGATTTGTGGATCCATATACTTCTCTTTTCTTTGTCTTTCAGTGCCTGTAAAATGATACCTCCATCTGCTTTTCAAACTTGTTCATACAATCAATCATACAACAGCTCTTCCACATTTTTATTAAATATTGTTCTTAAGTTTAGACGGTATTGAAACCAAACATGCCACTCATCTCCCTCTTTCTGCCACTCAGTGGGCGTAACCGCGGTGACTTCCTCTAGCTGTGACGTCATGTGCATACCCTCTATTGTAACTTAGTTGGACACCATTATATCTGTGGTAAAGTCTACCTGTTAAAAAAACATCCCTAGTGTGATTATTTTGGCAGCTACATTGTGATATGAGTCACAATTTTTGCAGTTACTTTTCACTCCAATCGTCACTGGTTTTCCAACAAACCAGCATGTTCTCTTATGTGTGCAGCAGAATATGATCTTTACGGCAGGGCATCTCTGTAACAATTTTGCATTTGTACTGCTCCGTGTGCTGTGACATATTTTACCTTAAAAATCACAGTGATTTGGATGATGCACTCAGTCATACTGTGATTTCAAAGGCAGTAATTGCACACAGGAAAGGTCATTTATGTACAGTACGGTTGTAATATTACATGCACAGCTCTGTACTGTATTTGATATGTGTAAAAGATGGCACACACAGTGCCTTAAAACAAATGCAAATGAAAATATCTTGAGGGAAACAGAACACCTTTTAATATGTCTTATGTGCAGCAAGGCTTAATTGCAGTGAGCAATTAAGAATACATTTCACTGAAAAAAAGACTGCAGACTATCCATCACACTGCTCAGATGCCCTATCAGGAGATTACTTGATAAGTTGCCCTGCCTAATCTAGTTAACACAGCAATTTTTCACATTTTAACGATTCATTTCCTTAACAAAGTCCAGTCTGAGGATACGCCTTCTTATTAATGAGAAAACCAGACGCATTGATTGTATTGAAATACAGATATTTGCTCGTGTTCTCGTCTGCCTCGTGTCCTAAAAACAGCACATTACAAATTACTCTGCTTTTAGAATTTCCATTTTTTTGAACATCTTGACAGTGATATTGAACCAGTGAGCCCAATTATTAGATGCACCTCTAACCTCTACATTTGTCATTTGCACTCAGCCCAGTTCTTGTGAATTTTACGATCCACATTTACAGATAAACAGTATAATCCAGAGGCTTTTCTGTTTAAGCCTGGAGTTCAATTCCAGCCCAACAGATTTTGAGGAGATTTTCTTTGCAACCTGTACTTTCACCATTAACCACAGAGTGTGAACCAGCAACCCTGGACACGGAGTAAATTGCATCAGATGCTATCATCAATCTCTATCTGTTGGCAGCATGTCTTATAAACTCACCAGAGCTGAGAAGCTGTGTAGTCGACTGGATTGTGCTGTATCTCAGTCACACAGGACTCTTCACAAAGTCTTGTGTGACAGGCCATGAAAGACCTCCCAGATAGATTTGTGGTTTCTCTGGGATTTCAAAAACAAACAAAAAAACCCCTTTATTATTCCAGTATGTCTGGTGTTTCTGTCAAGCTGATCTGTGATTTTAGTCTTTAAAAGTGATGATATTAACAAATAGTTATGTTTTGTAAGTGCTGCTGTAATTATCCACCCATGTTATTCACCCTCCTTAAAAAACACCAAATATTCTTAAATATAACAAATTTACTGAGGAAAAATATCTTCCAATGAGATTAGCAAATTCTGCTTGGTTAGATGTAAAACTAGAAAATTAAAACAGAGGAAAAAAAGGCCAAAGTTAAACCAAGGTGTGTCAAAACACCAGTAATTAAGGTAGATTTAATATTCTTACACCAAGTTGTGTTACTGGTTTCACTGTTAAGCCAAGAAAAACTCATTCTTCTCAGAAATATTATGCAAAGACAAAAAAAAGCAAAGTATGCATTATTATTAAATTTTACTGGTTAAATGTAGTATTATCTTGGATATCTTCATAAAGGTGTATAAGATCTAGGACAATCTAATTGCAGAAATGGAATGTAAAATAATCATGTTTAGAGCTGCAATGGTTATTCAATCTTTTTTTTTTTTTTTTTTTTTTTTTTT
>JAPQRP010000024.1:41625483-41652237 GCA_037367295.1 Apogon hyalosoma | reverse complement strand
TATATATATGTGCATGTGTAGTTATTAGATTATGTGGATGTGAATTGTAATGTTTTTGTCCCAAATCCACCCAAATCCATTTCCTTTCTTTGCACTCTGTACTTGAGAATAAATCTCAGCCCTGGAGAAAATGCTGAATTGTAGGTGGTGCTTTTTTGCATCCTCTGCTTGAAAAGCTGTAAAATTCTTTATTGGAGTAGAAGAAAATGAGGGGAACAACATAAAACAACCTAACAAAGAGGAATAATGTATCAAGGGTGTGAAGAGTTTGAGGACACTTTGCAATACATGCTGTTTGAATAACCTCTTGTACTCAGCCTTTCCTTTCCCAAGCCCTGATAAAGACTCATTAATTGCTCCTCGGGGACTTCGGAGAAAGGCACAACTGTATCTGACCCCAAAAGTGTTCAAACATCTGTCTGTCAGGTATGTGAGGTAAACAATGCCTGTTGTTTAAGTAAACCGGATTTCTTATAGGAACAGCTTCCAATATCCACTTGAATAGTACTGATAAATCCGCTTGTACAGGAAGTTATTTTCTCAAAAATCATCTTATCTCTTAGAGTGCAGACATCATACAATATCCTCTTAGGTCACACGTAGAGAGCTGAAGGGCCATACAGTCAAATTACTCTAAGGTTGTGCGTGGCAGCACATGACAGAGGGGAGGAGAGAACATTGAAGGGGCACGGCACTAAACCTCCCACAGCCAATAAGAACATGACTGACCTCACTATTTAGCACCATAGTTTCTGGATGATCCAGCTGTTTGAACCGAATGAACTCAAATTTTCAACCTGACTTAAGTCACTGATAACAGATGAAATCTGAGGTTGTGGTGCCACTGGCGACTTTTGGACTGTCACAGTGGATACAGACCCACAGATCATTTCTGGAGTATCTGTGAAACATATGCAGTGACTCTTTTTTCATACATATTCAGAGATGCTCAGTCAAACTCAATGAAGTCTGCACTGTGTTAGTGGAACTCAGAAATTGCTATTTCTTTGCAGACCTCATCGGGCCTTGTTCAGGAGCTCCTTCCAAGGTAAGATGCTTAATGCAGAGACACTGTGCACATTTAACATTGCCACATATCTCTTAAAAATAATTACTTGCACAAGTAGTCTATTTCCAACTGGAGTTTCATAAAAGATGCATTGCTCTGTCAGTGTTACATCAGTGCTTATTATGTGAATGTGTAATTTCCCTGAGCAAATATGCAAAATGTGATTCTCATCTATTATTAATCAGACCAAATCACTGAATCTTATAAGTGGAATTCCAAACCTGGGGTCATAAGTGGCTTAAAGCATGGCTGCAGGGAGAGTGGAAATTATATTGCTACTATATAGAAGCATGCATGTTCAGTAGGAGGTATAATGCCTGTGTTAATTTAACACTTTGTTATGAATATAACCAAGTTTATCATCTTTATCAGTGGTTTGCAAACTTTTGTGTGCCCAAGGCCAGCTAAAATCTCATACTTCATAGCTGACTCATATCTGTGCAAAATGCCTGATAGTTCCCACCTATTAATTCATTTTAAAGGACATTTATTAAGGTATAGAATTTACCTCTGTAGTGGGAAATGAGTGTGCTCAAAGTAATGTCATTCTTTAAATTCATCCATAAGTTTTTAGTTTGTTGTTATAATTTTCTATATTATCTGTATTCATATATTATATATATTTTCTATATTTGTATTACTTACTTAGCTTATATATGCATATTCAATTTTATACTTAGCTACTTTTATTGTATTTTTTATACTTTTTATTGATTCCTGGGACCAGAGTAACTAATTTCGTTTCACCTCATGTTTAACATGTCTTGAAATGACAATAAAACTCCTTGACTTGACTTGACTTAATAAAACAATATGGTTATAACAAAATCCCATGTCACAGACTGTTTTGCCTCATCATGTGGAGCCACTCATTTATATGATAGATGTAAAACTCTGAGGCAAGACCACGAGGAAATGATGGACCTGGGGGAAATAGGGGAGTGGTATAACAATATTTAAAGTATGTTGTGCAAGAAAACTGCCAATCATTGAGTGATATGCTCTATTTTTTATTTTGTCTGTCTCAGCTCGTGCTCTTCATGGCATTACTTTTAACCATTTGGCCTTTTTCCACACAGTTGCTGGCAGGATATTTGCATGAAGGCAACATGAAAACAAAAACACAGATGGGAGTGAAAAAATTGATAAAGGCTTCAGTCAAGACAAAACAAAGTGTTTTTTTTACCAGAAAATTGTATTTTTCAAATTATGCCACAAACTGGTGCACACAACAGACTCAGACACCAACCACTTATTCTTCCACCTACGTAACAATCATGTCAAACAGCAGAGAGTCACAGTCAAGGCCAATATTTATTTTATTTGCAGCCGAGTGTTTTCTGTTAGCCTCTGTAGGTTTCATACTTTTTTTTTTGCATACTTAATGGAAAATTTGTTGTAAGTTTCTAAATAGTGCTGCCATATTCTTGATCTTGCCTCAGTTTTAAGTGCATTTTTATTGGGTTGGTGGACAGAGGACTCGATTTTATTTCAAGCCAGGTCAAGATCAAAACTCTAGGGGTATCTGTAATTTTCTGGTGAATTTTCAGATTAATTTGTTCACATCATTGCTTCAAATACTTTTTTTACAAGTTCTTTTAAGTGTATAACTTTTTCCTAATTCTTGATTCGGCTTTTCACAGGCTGCTTTATTCTGCCCACTCACTGGCATGGGGAATCATCTCACACCTCATACCATATCAGTCTGTAGTATCTGAGTAACATGCATACCATAATGACCCTCAGTCTTACCTTGCCTTGTTTTTAGTCTCAGTTTGGTTTGGAATACGCTGTCTTGGTCTCATAGACTCTGGTGTTAGTCATGACTTTATCTCAGTTTAGATGGTCTTGACAATAACGTTTGTTCTAAATAAAAGAAGTAGTCATTCAAAATGTGGCCTTTTCATATTGATTTTATGCAAACTGTTCATTGAATTTACAGAAAACAAATGATATCATGACATGCACTATCTGTGGATATGAAATGATCTACACTTGACTCTGACAGACCATGTATAAAACCTGTGACCTTGAAGGTTGATGCTGCCGTTTAGAAACATTTCGTATCTATCACTGGTAAATATAAAGAGGACATTTTGAGAAACACATTTTCTCTCTTTCTATGTGTTAGGAGAGAAAAATAAATATAGCTGAGTTGAAACAGACCTGGAGGTATTTGTGTGCTTTAGCTCAGTTGTACTAATGTTGGTTAAGTCATAACAGGGTTTCACTGGATCAGATCCAGGGCTTTGATGCAATTGACTGACCCATGTTAAGCAAATTAATCACCAGGGAAATTCAGGTTTTTACCCTTCAAGAGGTGATGCTTCTTTCCTATTGTGCCTCTGTTAAAGTCCTCTTGCTTTGTGTTGGTATGCGCATTGTCAAGTGGTTCCGTCATGACGCCCACTTGGACGGCTTTATTTAGACCAATACAGTGAGGGGTGGTTAGCCATGATGCCTTTCCCCATTTATTTTCTTATTACATCCCTCTCCCTGACTTAAATGAATCGACTCTGCAGTTTTCACTAAATAGTTTGATTCTTTTGTCTCTGTTTTAGAGCCATGCGATCAATCCTTTGTATGAAATTACGCGTTTTATTCATCATTTCTGCAGTTTTGCCATTTAGTCTTGAATCCTGTCTATCTTGACTTGTTTCTCCATCCATCATCTAATGTCAGCCACTGAATTTTTCATCTTTTAAGAATACAGACAAAGCTTTGTCTGCAAGTAAAGAACACTTTCACATAGCTTTCCTGACACTGCAATTTGATGTTTTCATTATTGGCATGTGTATATTAAACAAATGAGATACATGTTGATCCTCAGTCACGTTGTATGCTATGTTTATTAAAGACCCCAACAATTTTTTATTTGTTTTTTTTTTTTTGGGGGGGGGGGTTGCCAGTAAAATAGATCTAAACTTCTCTCCTCAAAACAGTTGTTTACATGTTTCTGTTGCAAATTAACTTATTACCTAATACCTGTGTGTAAGTTAATAAGTTAACTTACACACAGGTAACTTAACTCAGTTACACAGATAAAGTTACATTTGTAAATAAGTCTCTGGGTTGGACTTTGCAGTGTTTGAGTTTCTTGGCTGTACTGTTTTTTTTGTTTTTTGTTTTGTTTGGGGGGCTTTTTCCTTGGTCTGTGTCTGTTTTTTTATTCTCAGCCCTCAGATGTATGTAATAGAATTAACCCCCCTTACAGTGTAACCTTTGTTTTGTCTCCGTTTTAGAATGACCTCAGTCTGTGTCCTGTTCATGCTCCTCCATGTTTGCTTGTATAGACTTCATGCAGATTTCCTGCCTGCATACATTTTGTGTTAAAGAAAGCAAAGCATCGTCCAAATGATGCAGAATATTGCTGTTTGATTTGTAACATAACACAACAAGCAATAGAGTGTACCGTGAAACAATAGACATTATAATATCAAGCATACAGTATATGTCATCATGTAGCACAGCCCTACTGTAGACCTGTATCACTGTGTCTCCTCCTGATGATGCCAGTTAAACTAAAATGTGACACATCATCCTTTCCTCTGTCATTGTTGGAAGCAGCTCTAAGCTCAGCATCTTGGGGTGTGCAGTGTGAAACCTTGTATGCCACACAGCACTTTATGCAAAATAAGTAATCTTTATTTATTATCTATATGCAAATTTAATTTATTACACCCAGGTGGTTTCAATTGAATTATTCCATGTGACCCATAATGTCTGCATGAATAAATAAGAGACACAGGTTCTCACCTCCATTATCTATTGCATTTGTAGAATAATGCAAGAGGCACATTTACAGCTGCATCGTAGCAGCTAAAATCCCAGCTCAATTACAAAAGTTCTTTAACACATTAAATATTCACCAGTCGCTGCACACAACTGGCTTATCCAATAAGTTTTCAGAGTGCTAAACCAATTCATCAACCAAATCAAGTCCTCTTTGGCTGAAAAACACTATATCATCACCCACTCTGTAGCATAGCCCTGAGCTATTGAGCAGTGCGAATTCAACCTGTGTTCACGGTCTGATCGATGTTCTCTCTGGATAGTCTCCCCTGTGTAAACAATACAGTAAGTTGTTTGACTCTGCAGATGGACTCTTATTCATCACTTCTAAAGTGAGACTGTGAGAGATCAGCGGGCTGGAGCTCAGTGAATACAAGCACAGTGCAATTCAAAGCAAAGTCAGCTCAGAAGAAGCATCCTGAATCCTAAACACAGAGTTGGACTTTGAGATGGTTTTTGACAAATCAGATTACTTGGCAAATGGTTTCATTTTGGTCTCAACAAACCATAGACAGTCAGGTGCCTATAGGTCAGTATACAGAGCCTGTTCTGTGTGTCAGACATCTTAACTTTGAATCTGTTCAGCGTGATTAGCAAGGGACCGACTGTGAACAGCAGAAAAGACGAGATTCATAGAGACAAGAATCCTGTTTGTGGGTGTAAAATGATTTACTGTGGATCGATACAGTCAAACAGCGGTTAACACGGGTATCTCCTATATAATAGTCAGCATTAAAAGATGTGACAAGCTCTTGTTTGGGTGAGGAAATGTTATACTCATTCTTTATTTTCTGTGTTTTTGTCTCAGCGTTGACATTTGACATCAGCTGTTGAATCAGGAATGCATCAATACCTCTCAGCATAAATATTCAGTATAAAACACAGACAAATAAAAATACAGTTGTATTGAAGAGTTAAGTGATTTATTCAGAAACCATATGTGAATTGTATGTGTCGATACGATTACAGGATGTGAAATCTATCTCCTGATGCAGAGTAACCCAGTAATGAGACTGAGGATGTAAGTGGGAATAAAACAAAAGACAGATCCAGGTGGTTATTTAGAAAAAGAAAAGCCATAATTCCTATGTTTATAGAATGGTCTGCACTAAAATTATCATAATACTGATCAAACATCTATAAATCTCTGAGTTTTCAGTTTCTTCTTTCGTTTAACTTCATATCAGTTGATGAAATCCTTGTGCAAACTGCCTTATACAGATAAATGTACAGCTAAACTTAGCTGTTTTACAATCGCTGAGTTCAAGTCTTCAAAGCTATTTGTAGTTGTTGTTCCAAAGCTTAAGACAAAACATCAAAATAAATGTAGAAAAGCCACGGAACGAAGCTAAGTATTCCAACAGCCTGAAGACAAATAATACAAGAAATAGCACAGCCAGTTTTAGAATCTGATATATTAATTCATCAATCATCCTACTTCGTTCTTATGACAGTCTTGCCATAAATATTGATCAGTAACAACAACAACTACACTTCTACCAAAGTTGTTCTGGTTCAGCAAAGAAAAGGTCTGATGTCTTTCAAGAAATAACACATAATATGTAATTTGCTTTCTTTTCTGCTTTGTTGTCTCCTGAACAGGCCCTCATTGCTCTTTCAGTTTCTAAATTGACGATTTTGTGAGTGAAAATGCCACCCGCCGTTGGTGGTCCAGTAGGCTACACCCCACCTGAGGGAGGCTGGGGATGGATGGTGGTGATGGGGGCCTTCATCTCTATTGGCTTCTCCTACGCATTTCCAAAGTCCATCACTGTCTTCTTCAAGGAGATCGAGGTCATCTTCGACGTGACCAGCAGCCAGGTGTCCTGGATCTCTTCCATCATGTTAGCTGTCACGTATGGTGGAGGTAAGCTGCAAACCAAAGCCCAACCTGCCAGAAATGACTGTATTAACACTTGACATTTAGCATGTCAACAAGATTCATTGATCGCATCTATTCCTGAGTGTTAGTACAACTATAAAAGATTTACACCTGGAGTGTGCACTTAAAAGCCAAACCTGTGCTTTTTTGTTCAGATGCACCGTACTGTAAAGCAGCCATAGTTTGTTTACAAAGAGTCCGAAATATGATAAAGCTTACGTCAAACCGACCGTACTAAGATAAAACTCCTCTGAAATGTCTATATAAAACTGAAACATTATCTTTCTCTCTAGAGCACAGAAATGGGATTTACACTTGTGGTATAGCTGCTTATTCTTTCCACCTGTGCTGTGAGAGTGGGGACTACTGGGGGTTTAGTTGTGCTGGGGATGAACACTCAGGGTGATATCACACAGGTCTGGCCAGTTACATGATGATAGGGTTTTATTCATGTGCATGATACTGGACCCAAAGAGAACACATTTCAAAGGAGCTCAAACTCATCCCTCAAGAGTGTCTGCTCTGAAATTAAAACACTGCAGTTCTCTTTGCTATAATGTCTGATAAAGTGATAAAATGGTGAAATGATGACATAAGCATCTTTTTGTAATCTCAGGGAGGTTCGGGAAAAGTTTTTCTTTTTGTGCCAAACTCATGTGAACTGGAAACTATAGCACCATACAAAAGGCTTTATATAAATCTTTCTGCTCTGCACAGGGTGTAAAATCTATCTACATGATATGTGAGCAATAAAGTAAATGCTGGCATTGTGCTTTTTGCTGGAACTGCATCCCATGAGGTGTTGAGCGCCTTGTTTTTGTTACATTCATCCTATAAGAGCAAGTTCTCAAATGTCTTGTAATTACTTGAACAGTAATGTGTGTCAAAGGAAAGCCAAAGCTTTACATTAAACTTAAACCCTGATTACAGTACAATGGAAGCACCCTGCTCCTCCCTCAAGCAATCAATGCCGGTTATTGTTCTGCAACACATTCCCCTTAACAAGTAGCTGCAGAATGACATGTAGGCAGGAGAAAGACGTGTTTAGGGAGTTACACTGTTAATATATAGAATGGACCCTCCTGACTTGGTTTGTAGGTTACAGGTCGCATTGATTCCCTCTTTGCGTCTGCTTTAAAACACTAGCAAAATGATACTTCTATCATTAATAAAGCAAACAACTCAGTTTTAACTTACCCAGACTGAAGCAAGCTTCTTGCGATAATTAAAAGTAGGTGGGAGAGTGTGAGTTGATAACATCTGAGTGTTTTTATTCTGTATGTTTAACAGTCTGAGCAGAGGAGCAGGTGAACTTTATTAACAACCTACTATTGCGCAGCTCTGTACTCCTTCAATTTTTGATTCATTACGTTCATAATATTCTACATTGGTTTGTCTCCAACCTTTTTATCTAAAGCAACTCTTCCTGCAAACGTGGAAGGAAAGAACTCATTGTTAGTGTGGAGACAGCCTGCATTACAATTTAAAAACCCTTTGTCTTGCGCCGTGCTGGCAAATGAGTCTGGACAACCTCTAAACAAAAACTGTCAGTTTCTATTTAGTTATATTGGGTAGTGCAGGGATTTGGCAGGGAGGCAGAAGTGTCTTCCATGTGGATCCTCGTACTCATTTAGGCGAGTTGTTATAAGCCGTAGATAGGGATGGCGTTTTGCAACCTGAACCCCTCTTGCATTTTACTCATTTGTTTCTCAGTTCTTGGTGATTTTCTTGAGTTAATGTTGAATCAAAGGTACACACGCATTAACAAGTGGACGTAGGTGGCAGTTTCTTTCAGTCTTTCTTTCAAGCCAATATTGGAAATTACCCGGGAAAGAAGAAACAAGTTGTTACTGTATTCCCGTACATGCACTTACAAACCCCAAAACACAGACTCATCCACCCACACACTCGTCTGACCTGTGGTTCTTCCAATAATCATTTCAGAACCATTCAGAGTCTATTCACAGCGAATCATAAACAAATGAAACCTCTGTCATTTATTGTGAATCTCTGAGCTAAGTAAATGATTATTTCATTAAGGTTTTCATGGTTTTTCTGAGGGATCGCATTATTAATGGCATTGGAACACATTTACTGCAGTGCAGCACTGACAAAAATGATTGCACAAGTTGTTAGACTTTTTCAGCCCCACAGCTGAGGCAACAGAGCCCTCTGGTGCTCAAAGGAAGAAGCACCTATTGGTATTAGTTTAAAGCAACCGTTTTTCTCTAATATGTTAACTTTTTCCTTTCATCTTTTTTCTTCAGGTCCCATCAGCAGTATTCTGGTTAATAAATATGGGAGCCGTCCAGTCATGATGGTAGGAGGATGCTTGTCTGGACTGGGGCTTGTTGCTGCTTCCTTCTGCAATTCAGTTCAAGCACTGTACTTCTGTATTGGTGTCCTGGGAGGTACATAATTATGACTTTCTATTCATTTAGGTTTGATCATGATTAACCTGTTTTTGCTGCACACTGTTGCCATCTAGAGTTCTTCTTTGGTAAAACATTGTTTAGATGACTTGCAGAATACAGGAAAAACTGAAACTGCCACTATATTCTTATTTTATACAGTGATATCACCAGATGATTTGGATAGTTCTATTTTTGAAGAATTGCTGATTGTAAAGTGACTGTTTATTCTGTAGGGGAGTGTATCTGTGTACAAAAATAATAAAAAGGAACCATACCATCCTGATTGATTTTCAGCCCTATACTCTTGGTCTCCTCAGTTTAGGTCATTATTACAGTAATGGGAAACACTAGCATCTCACTCAGTTCAAGAACCCATGAGCCGGACAAAAGTCATGTTCTGTCCAATAAACTTCAGACTTCTCTCATTAGTAATGGAAAGAACAGTGAGGTCTTTTCCTGTGTATGTCATGAATTATTTGACTTAGTGGTGTTGCACATCCTACAAAAAAAAAAAAAATAGATAAAAGATATTGTAGCAACATTTCATGTCTGTCTATCTGACTGTGGTCTATATGATGCAGACCTAAGATAGATTTTCATAATGTAGGTTCACAGATCCTTCCCTTTAAATCCACAGGTCTGTAAATGAACTAACACTTACATTATTATTGAATGTTTTAGGTCTGGGATTGTCCTTCAATCTCAACCCTGCCCTCACCATGATTGGAAAGTACTTCTACAATAAGCGTCCTATTGCTAATGGACTCGCCATGGCTGGCAGCCCTGTTTTTCTCTCTACGTTGGCTCCTCTGAACACATGGCTTTTCGACAAGTTTGGATGGAGAGGAAGTTTCCTGATCCTGGGTGGTTGTCTTTTCAACTGTTGTGTTGCTGGGTCCCTCATGCGGCCGATAGGACCTAAACCCAAACCAGTTGAGAGGACGTCAGAGAGGAGGACTGTAGGCCAGGTCATTAACAGCTTCATTGACCTGTCTTTGTTCAAGCACCGGGGCTTTTTGCTCTATATTGTGGGCAACATTGTCATGTTCTTTGGTCTCTTTGCACCACTGGTGTTCCTCAGCAATTATGCAAAAAGCATACATATCCCCAAGGAAAAGGCAGCCTTCTTACTGTCTGTACTAGCTTTTGTTGACATGGTTGCTCGGCCCTCAATGGGCATTGTGGCTAACACCAAATGGGTCCGCCCCAGAATACAGTATTTCTTTGCTGCCTCTGTGTTGTACAATGGTGTGTGCCATATTTTTGCACCACTATCAGTAGACTATAAAGGCTTTGTGATCTATGCTATCTTCTTTGGCTTTGCCTTTGGCTGGCTCAGCTCGGTTCTGTTTGAGACGCTGATGGACCTAGTGGGAGCCCAGCGCTTCTCCAGTGCCGTTGGCCTGGTCACTATTGTGGAGTGTGGTCCTGTCCTATTAGGACCGCCATTGCTTGGTAAGTTAATAACTATATGAACTTCAAATAATTTGTTTTTGTGTCATTTAGTGATTCAAGTAGTGAAATATTCCTCTTGTTTTTCACAGGAAAATTCAAGGACATCTACAATGACTACAAGTACACATACCAGGGCTGTGGGATCCTCCTCATTGTCGCCAGTGTGTTTCTCTTCTTGGGAATGGGACTGAACTACCGTCTGCTGGACAAAGAGAAAAAAGAGGAGGAAAGAAGGGCCAGGGTGGGTGGTAGAAAACCAAAGTCCAGAGGTGACGAGGAGATGGAAGCCAGAAATATAGAAGACAACTGATTCTGTGTTCGCTGTCATATCGGGGTGCAGTTTATCTTCTCTGTGACGTGTTGATGAAAAACCTAGAGAGGAAACATGCTTCTCTGCCTAAATGGTAGATTATTCTGCTCTTACTACTTACTCTTGAATTTCAATATACATTTGTTTTTAAAATCACAAGAAAAATAATTCACATTTACACATGCTCTTCCCTGTACACTAATATAAGACCTTTCACACCAATCCACATAAATACCTCCACTATTCATACAGGATGTGCTATGTTTGGACCATGTTTGTTTCCAGTCATCATCTATACATCTGTACTAAGTGATTGTCATTACTGGGTATTTTTATGTTGTCAAATGTCTTTCTGTACATGCCTTGCATCAAACTGTATTCATTACAAGGGTATATCACTTTGTGTTTCACATTTTTAGGTCAGATATATTGATCCTACCCTTAGTTTTTCTTCTAAATATCTTGCTTGTCTATTTATCATGAAACGTATTGGTTATTATTAATGATTTTGAAGGCATTAAAACTTGGTGCTTTGTCTATTTACAAAATAATAAAAATGTGCCTCTCACTTCAAGTTAATGTACATTGAACCCACATCAGAAAGTCAAATAAATGATCATTTGACAAAAACATAAAAGTCTACTGTATTCTTTTATTTATTCATTTATTTGTTTGTTAGTTTATTGGTTTGCTTGCTTATCTGTTTTATTTTATTTTACTCTGAGAGACAGCCTTGCCTTGAAATATTCAATTCATCAACATGGAATAGACTAAATAATTTGCGCTGCAGTATTTTGTACAAGTCTCAGACCACCACTAGGTTTGTTGAGGATACATATTTATTTTTCAGGTTCTGTATCACGGTTCAAGTAGAAAGTATAGGAAATATATATTAAAAATATTTAAGAAAAATAAAAATTTGAATAAAAAAACATTCAAAAACCCACCTCTACAGACCTTTGTGTCAAGTATTAGTGTGACTGCCCTGTGTATGTAAAATGTGTTGATCTTTTATTCAGACAATATGAGATTTGCTGAACTAATCTTTTAGTGTTTCACACTAGGCTCCATTCAATACATATCAATCTTCTGATATTGCTTGAGTGACTTTCAAAAAAGTCAAGCGATATAATTCATACTTAATACTGACTTTTGTACAGTGCTTAACAAATGTATTGGTCCACCTTTCCCTGTTTGACTCAGAGACCCTCCAACATCATGAAGCACTTAAGTGCAATTAATTTCTTTCATTTTCAGTGAGTTCTCAATGTTTTACCTTTTTGAAAAGGAATTAAGAATTTCAACCTAACTCTCACCTTTTTATTTCCAAATTTGAGCCCACTCACTGAGCTTTCTGACAAGACAAAAATTAATTGAACAAAATATTCTGGGATGCAAGTAAATAACTAAAATTTGACATTTTAATCAAGAAAAAATATTGTGTTTTACTATTATTTATTACTATTATTTCATTTAAAAAATTAATAGATAATAGTAATTTTTTTCCAGCATTAAAAATATTATTCCTGTTAAAGAGCTTCTTCATATTGGTGTATTAATGATTACAGAAACATAAAACATGATTTTGGTAATTACCACTGGATGGCAGTGTTAAGCACTCAATGTGCTATTTATAATGTGCAAAAACAAAGCTAAAGGTGGCCTAAGACTTTTGCACAGTAATATGTTATGTTATGTGCTATGTTAGGCTTAGTTGCATTTGCAGTAACGTGTAGACATTTTCAGTTTCTAAATACTGGTGAGTATATTCTATCTCATACATGTCCTAACATCTTTAAAGGCACTGCTGTTTTTCACTTAATAGGTCTAGATAAGATCTAAACTTTTTCTACTGTATGTAGTTTAGAATTAAAATCAAGGGTTAGGGTTAGCCTAATGCTAGTGCACTTAGCTTAAATACAGCCCCACCCCCCTTCAGGTGTGCAGTAATGATTGACAGTGACAGACGTTACGTAGTTCAACCGTTGACGTAAACGTTACGTCAACTCGAGGAGAACAAATGAGCGCGCGCGCGCGCGTGCAGACATCAGGTGAATCCGTCAATAGTTAAACATACGAAAAAATGTGTTCAAACCTTCTGACGTTTTAGCTACACTAGTGGGTAAGTAAATACCCGACTAGTCACAATTAACTAGCTTTTATTTTTCTTTCTATAATTTTATTAGTGAGTAGATGATATAGAGTGACAGTAAAGTGGCCCATTAGACGAGCATAAAACGGACAAATTAACACACTAGCCAATGACCTCCTCAAATGGCTAGCGTCCTGAGGCAAGGATAAACTGCTAAAAGTTTTCTGTTGTAATATTTTAACAGTTACTTTCTCGTTGTGAGTATCATTGATGACATTAGCTGCTGTTGTTTCAGTATGGAGAGAGACCGTGGGTTCAGCTTCAAACTGTTGGTGCCTCCCAGGGTCAATACTGGACAAGTGTCTGCTGTTAGACCTCGGGGAATAGCTGACAGTTGTGATGAAGTCATTAATTCAGTGCACCAGGTGAGTAAACTAAGCAATTTTTTTTTGTTTGTTTTTTTCTTTTTTGTTTTACTGTCACACAGTGCGTTAAATATAATAACGAACAGGCCATTTTAAAGTAAGTTAGCATCACTGAGCAAATGAAAGCTGTATTAGCCACAGGTAGATGTAGCCTAATCATTAGCAAATGCCCATGATTATTAAGCTCAGTTTAATTTACAAAGTGGTTTTTTCCCTAGACATACAGTAAATATTTTGACAATGAGAAAACTATGCCTCTGTCCACGAAGAACATTGTTACACCAGCCACCAAACAAAACAGACAAGGTATTTAACTACTTCTGTACACTGGCTACAGTAATTTCAATCCAAAAAGGTGGCAAACACAGCTTCATTACATTTTATTTCTCTTTTATGAAGATTGTCCTAAGATGAAAGCTGTGTTGCCAATGGAAAAAGACGAGGTAGATTTTTTTTCTTTTTAGATGACAGAGTAGAACCACTAGACTTTGCTACATGTCTGTTCTCATGTATGTAAATTTATTTCTTGTGATTGTGAATATTCCCTATAAAAATGCAAGCCCGGACAGCTTTATTCCAAGCTGTTTGATGAAGTTGAGAAAATAAAGTGTTGGAAAGTCAAAGTGGACTCTGACACCGTGCAGAAGGAAAGGAAGCTTCAAGAAAACAAAAGAACAATTGAAACTCAACGCAAAGCCATTCAAGAATTGCAGGTACTTGCCCCAGTAACAGATTATCTGTCTGTACTAGAGACACATTAATGAGATTATTGATAACAGAGGAAAGGGGTACTCAAGCTTGCATGGAATCAGTGTTGGTTAACTCACTGTTTGCTTTTTATTTCTTTGCAGTTTGGAAATGAAAGTCTAAGCATAAAACTGGAAGAACAGATCAGTGAAAATGAAGCTCTGATTAACAAGTATGGACTTTATTTGCTTTGTCTTAAAACACACTATAGTATATGTACCCTCTCAGAGTATGATAAAGAGCACAACATTTTGAGCAAATATTAATATTTTTGCAAAATTTTAAATACAGAAACAATGCAATACAGAATTTGTGCAATATTCTTAAAGACACCTTTGAGCGATCAGCTGAGAAGATGCATTTATGTAAGTAAAATTGCTTTGCTTATATGAAGTCTCAGTCCACATTTTCATGATGAATAATTCAAATGAATTGAGATATATATATGTGTGTGTGTGTGTTATTTTTACATTTTCTAGTTGAATGTGAAAGAGAGGAAACTCATCATCTCTTTATGGAAAATAACGAGAGCATCCAGGTTAACATACTTATCTCTGCATCATTTTGTGGTTTAATATTATGTTGGGCAGAATGTATATTCACAATGGGACACAATGTATGCTTCTTTCCTCTTAGAAACTCATTGAAGCATTTGAAAGCCTACGTATTAAAGCAGAAAACGACCAACATGAAGTGCATAAAGGTAGTGCATTCTTTGCATGATTATTGTGATTTCACCACAGTAGTTTCGCTTCTAAAGATATATCTGGCCTAAGAAACATTAGGATAAAAGGTTGAAGTATTCATAGTCAAGCAAAAGAATGTGTGTATAAAGAAAGAAAATAAAATGTTCTTTAATAATTTTTCCAGTCAAAGAAGGATTACAATTGCAATTTGAAGATCTAAAAGAGAAATATCATCAAGAATACACCATGAAAGAGGAAGAGGTAAGTAAGTGTCATCATTTTATTTGGGAAGCTTATATTAGGCCATAAATTTGGAAACCATTTTAGTTTAAACATTGAGACTGACTCCACAGGTTGAAGTACTTCAAACAACACTGAGGGCTAAGGAAAATGAAATACAGAAGATCATATCTGACCTCCATCAAACAAAAGAGGACTTGAAAACCCTTGAAGATGGCATGAGTAAGATTCTAATTATATTTTAAGATTTGTAATATAGAATGTTAGATAATACACTGTGGGGTTTTTTTTTAGTTTTACTACAGTTGGTAATTTGAAAGAGAAAAGGATACTAAAACAATACATAGACATAAATATCTAAGACAATGTACATTATCTTAACAGAACAACAATATGAACATCTTCAGAGCTCAAATGCTGAAAATGAATCCCTTATTCAAAAACTGCAAAATGCAGAACAGCAGTGTAAAGAGAGTAAGGTAAGTGTGTCTATATTTGCAGGATTTACACAGATACCCACAGTGTGTTTGGAGTACAGTTTACCTTTACAGAGAAATCAGGAAGCTGTTGCTGCACTTCTGGCACAAAATAAAGAAGAATATGTACAGATGATCCAAAGCAAAGACTTAAGTTTACAAGAGCTTAAGAGAATAAAAATTCAACAAGCAGAGGAATTGGAGCAGATGCAGAGAACCATCAAGGAGCTACAGAAATCATTATCTGCAGAGATACAGAGGTATAACAATAATAACTTCTGAAAACACAGAGAATTTTCACAACAAACTGAAACATGTTTTATGTAACTTGTTCTGAAATGTTCATTTTAAGGGCCAAGGAATTTGAGGATGAACTTGTCAAAAATAAGGTGCAACTTGAAAGGAGAAACCAACTTTTCAGTAAGTACTGCTGTGCACAATATAAATAAGGGCATGTTTTTTAATGCTTTGTCAAAATTATATTGTATTTTCCTTAACAGGAGAAACTATAGAGCAGAGCACAAAAAAAGATGAGCAGATCAAAACTCTAGAAGAACAATTGGTAAACTGTACATTTGAGTTTTAATAAAATTAGATTTCTTTTTTCAATGTCCTAATGACCTGGAAAACAGATAATGGTATTTGCAATAAATTGTTTTATTAGGACATAAAATCCAAGTCTATTCAGTCCATGAATGGCAGAGTAGAGGAACTTAGAGCTGGGCTTTCAAAGAAAACGGAGGAAACCCAGGAACTTCAGGTGATTCAGATATTTTGTCTTTGAATGATTCAGTTGATTGATTAAAAAAATACATTGATGGAATTTATTTCTTTTATTCTTGTATTTTGTACCTATAGAATAAAGTAGACATGGGCTTTGCGGAAAATAACCTACTGAAGAAGGCTTATGAAGATGCTATAAAGCTGCAGGAAGATTTTAAAGCCAAGCTTACCATGGCTGAGGTTATTAAACCATTTATCATGTTTTACTTAATATGAAAATTGTTTATTTGTTAAATTTAGTCTTAATATCTGTCAATTTCAGTGCCTCTTTTGTTTGTGTATTTATGATACCATCAGGTCAAAGTGCAAGAGCTCAATGAACAATTCTTTAATGAAAAAAAGCAAAATGAGGAAAAGACTTTTGAGACAGAACAACTGAGGAAAGACATCAAACACCATAAGTGAGTTCTTATACTCTACTGACACACAAAGTGTATTTAACTATGTGATTCTTATTTTTTATTTATTTTTTTTTTTTACATTTTTTAAGATCAAAATATGAAGAGCTGTTGTCCAGCTTTAATGAACTCCACTCTGTAAAGAATGCTATTCAACAGCAGTTTGACAGTGGATCCTTCAATGCAAAGGCTCTTGAGGCAAAGATGAAGGTCTGGTATACTCAATTTAAGATGATAAACTGTTTTTATTAATACAATACCACAGTTATATATTTATCATTTTGTTTTGTCTCATCACATTATTGACAAATTCTAAAACTTGCTCAGGTGAGTGAAGAAAAAGTAGTGAAGCTCACAAAAGAAATTAAAAGACTAGAAGAAGAAAACCAACAATTACGGTCAGTTTATATTTCAGAGATGATTTTTTTTTCTTAAATATGTTTAATTTTTTGAGACATAAGATTGTTTTTGCCTGTCAAACAGAAAAGAAGCTAACACCTTTAAAGCCATAATCCATGGGAAATGTCAAGAAATACAGACCTTGCAGATGAAAATTGAAGATAATGTAAGGATGCTGTTGCAGTTACTGATAATACTAGTTTAAAAAAAACAAAACAAAACATGCTGTTCTTCCATAAAACGTTGATAAATGTTTTGTACTTTTGTGCAGTGGGAGCATTTGCAGTATGAAATGACGAAAAAAGAAAAACAGATCAAAGCTGCGGAAACAAAGGTGGCACATTATAACAACTGTTAGACTAAACACCGATATATATTCATTCAGTCGGTGAATTAATTATTTATTTATTTGCTGGAACTAATAAGGAATTGTTTGGGTTTCAGTTGTGTAATCTCAGGAAACAGCTTAAAACTAAACTTAAAAGCAAAGAGGAATATCAGAAAGAGGTTTGTAATGACAATGAGGCTATTGTAATACAATATGGCAGAAGGTATTATACTTTTTTTCCAATTAATGTTTCTCATTTCAGAATAAAATACTCAAAAAACAAATTGCAAAGGAGATTGCAAATTCCCATCAACAACAAAATGAGGTATGGCTGTGTTTCCCTCCCAGCTCTTAGTATTTGTGTTAAAACATTTTAGCATTTAACACTTCAGACTGCTTGTATTAGCTGTTTAATGCAGATGCATTTTGGCCTCCAGATCAACAGTCTCCATGAACAAACCCAGAGTCTTAAAAGACTAAATGAGGAAGATCATCAGAAACTATTGAAAGAACTTGAGTCCAAATCAGCCTTTGCAGCAGAACTTGAGAATGAGGTGATTCTTGATGTTTGTTTGTTTGTTTTTTTTTTAATCAAATATGTGCTGTACACTTCACAAGTATGAAGACATAAAACACACTGTCCTACAGGTGCAAAAGCTCAGACTGACAGCAACAGAGGCCCTCAAGAACAAGGAAGATTCAGAAATCAAGTGCCAGTATAAAATAGCCGACATGGTTGCTCTGATGGAAAAAAATAAGGTACAGTAGTTTCAGAGTTTTGTTTTGCTGTCTAGATAACCTGTCTTGAACATCCAAGTGCTTATTGCATTAGAAGCAACTCAACTTTGCCGTTACTAGAGCCAATATGACAGGATGGTCGAAGAAAAGGATGCAAAGCTTGATGAGTACAAGAGAAAAGAGACGGAGGCTGTTTCCCATGGGAAATCATTGGTATGGTCAAGAAACATGTAAACTTTGAATGTGTTAATACCTAAAAACAATTTGACAATAACAACATTGTTTTTATTTTGATAGGAGTTGGAGCTCTTGAAGCATGAGACAGAAAATGATTGTCTGAAGAAACAGCTGAGTGCAGAAATAACAGAAAAGGTTCATTAGTTTTACATTGGTTACAGTTTATTACAGGCTTTTTACAGAAATATGCTCCATACAGTATTTTCAGAGGCACTTTGTTCTGACAGAAATACTTTTTATTGTGATCAGGAAAAGCTACAGAAGGAGCTCATTCATTTAAAGGAAAAAGAGTCCGACATGAAAACTGCACATCTGTCAGCAGCAAAGAACAAGGTACAAATACGTACACATGCAAGAAAACTGATGTTGTGAGTCTTAAAAATGTTTTATTAATATAGTTTTTTAAATTCTAGTCACCACTGACTCAAAACCAAACCTCGTCAAAGAGTTGCAAGTCTGACGTCTCCAAGATTAGGAAAACTCCCTCTTACACCGACGATGATTGGAGTGCTGCAATTCTGAACAAGACTGTGAGTTTTTTTTGCTAAAATTTGTGGGTTATGGTAGCTCAAGTGTATAGTGTCATAAATTACTGGTTATTGGTGATTAGTTAGAAATCAAGTTTTCTAAGCAGATATTCATGCTCAAATCAAGTCAGTTTTATTTAAAACATTTATGACAAATAAGAAATATGTTGATCTGAAGTTGACCTTTATTATAGATCCTTAAAGATATGGTGTATTTTATATAATAACTTATCTATTAGACTTTTCAGTAGCGATGATAACTTAGAGTACCTATAAAAAGTATTCATTGCCTTGAGATCCAGGCAAATCTGATCTGGTCCTTTAGGAGCTCGAATGGACCGAGGATTGCCATTTTGTCAACAAATACATGAGAAAATGATACATTTTTTCAAGATGTTCTTTAAAAAACAATAGAATGGGATTTGGATATTTCAAACCTTTCCTGAATGCTGCTTTTGTATCAGTTCTAATCATTATTAGCCAAAGCATGCCCCTGTTCTAACTTCCTGAACGTGTTTCAGTCTGTCTGCAGTTAATGTAAATGTCCGAAATTAAGCTGATCAGGCAAAACATGAAATTTGTTGTACATTTTAATATTGCTGCCTTCTGTTTTGATTTGCATTTTCCAAACATATACAACAATATGTTTTATTGGAGTGTCTGCATTAATATGGAAATGGGGGGTCACTCTGATTGGATGTTGAAAGTTGAATGGAAGAAATCTTTCCAGGCTGTTATTAAATGAGATACATTTACTGTTTTCTAACATCAACTTTGGCTTTTGCTTCTGTACCTCCATCTATGAGTAATTATTGAATACTTGAATAAAATGTTTGTGCTTTCTGTGATTTAGGAGGCTGACACTGGATCTGTCAAAATATCATATGGAACAATACCAAAGACCACGGTATTTCATCATTTTAATTAATTTATACAAGAAGTTTATTTGATGTTTTTCTGTTGTTGCATTCATAATTCATACTGATAATGTATGAACCCTCTGATACAGGAAGTCCAGCAGGAAGATGGGAAAACCACAAAAAGGGTTACAAACAGGGCTGTTCCAACACCAAAGATAAAAGTAATGTATGATTTTATTCAGACATCTCCCATTTTTAATTACATTTTCATGATGTTTGCTGATATTTACTTTACTCTTATACAGGTGTACAGAATTCGGACACCTCCATCTGCTGACAAAACTGCAAGCTTGGGGAAAAGCACCACTGTGTTTGACCCCAATTCTGACAGTTCTGATCAAAATGATATCTTGGTGAGTAATTTTTATTTCAGATTAATTAACAAATGTGAACTATTTGCACAAAGTAAAATAATAAGTTATTTGGTTCTTGACAGACCTTTGCAAATACAACAGTACCCGATTTTCCGAATACACACTGCAAAGTCAACTCATTTTTAAAGGTAACTTGAGCTCATTTGTGTAATACTCTTTGAAAACATGTTTATGCATTTTCAGCATAAAAATCACTTCACGTTAAAAAGTGTAGATTAACATCTTTCTAGATCCAGAGTCCTGTCACTCATAAATCACCAGGAAAATCCTTGAAGCAAGCTGCAATGAAAAGGATGAGAGATGCTGGTTGGATTGCTGTGACCGGCTGTGACAAAAAAAAAAAGAAGATTCGTGAAAAAATCTTTGCCTGAGCTTTGCCTTCAGTTCAAGGTCAGATCAGTAATAACTACTGTAGAGCGATAAAACAGTGTTCTTGTTCCCATTTAGTAAAGTCAGTGGCCTCTTGGGCATAGATAGACATTTTAGATGGAACGTAGACATGATAGTAGAGAGCAAATTTATTAGACATGCATATATACAGTACGCTGCCAACAAGAGGCATTTTAGGCATTTGTTTTCCTGATGTTTAGAAGTTTTGTTTGTAAGCTTTGAAAAACTGAAAAAAAAAAAGTGATGCTTATTGTTGTGGTGTTTTGTGGAATAATTTATTTTTACTGTTGTTTACATGAAATTTAATTCTGCTCAAATTACAGTTTTAGTGTTGGAAGTGCTGTTCTATGTTACTATTTTATTACCATCCTGATATACGTCATGTATTTTTGTGTTTGTGTATTGACAGTTCTAACAGTAAAAGAAATGTTCGAGTCCTGCACCATTTTTGCCCGTCTTCTTTTCCTCAGTTGCCATTAGGCTCCCACATAGAAGTGGAACTTCACAGGTGTTTATTTTTTGGCCTAAAATTAATTGTGTGAATACAAGGATAAGGGTGGAACGTGATATTTAATCCTTCAGCAGTCTTAATGGAGGAACTCCAGGCGGAACTGGGACTCGCTCGTACTCGGTGTCGGTACGTTGTCGTAGATCGGATGGCCGTCGTAAAGTCCACCAGAAATAACAAGCGTATCATCATCTGTTGTGAAAGCATCTGTTGAAAATTAAACACTTTTTTTACTTATAACAAATCAGTAAGTTTGGAGCGGTGATATAAATAAAGGTGAGGTACGTACCACCAGTGCTGTCTGTATTGTTCAGAGGTTGATGCACATATTGGAGTTTGTGTTTACATCTGTGCAACCAGAACAAAACCAGTACCACAGCACACGCTCCCAGAATACAACAGAAGACAATAGTCAAACTCCTCTCTGCAGTGTTAAGTCCCAAACCTAGTAGCACAAAAATCTAGAAATTAGTCATCAGTTTACAATTTACAACAAATGTTCTTTAATATTTCCAAATAGGAGTATGACACTTACCATGTTTAGTTATGTGCACTGACTGTGAGGTTATGTTGGCAGTGGATGAATCTGCAGTTGTGATAACTGTAGTATCAGCTGAACTTACGTAACCTGTTGTGGTGAGGGCTGTGGGCGTGGTCTGCACAGTAAGCGGTGGGGTTTGTGTGCCAGGTGTGTCTGTCTCTGTTGCTGCCACTGATGAGCTATTTGTGATAGAAGTCTCAGTGGTTGTAGACTGAAACGTCTGCAAATGTTCTGTTGTCCCAGCTGTGGTTGATGTGTTTTTGGTGAATGTGTGATGGTCACTTGTGCTGGTTGATGTAGTTGTATCTTTAGTCAGTGTTGTAATAACAGTTACAGATACAGAAGAGTTAGATGACATTACATCTGTAATGGCATTTGTCTCAGTCAAGCCTTGGGGTGTTGGTTTTTCCGTTGGTGGCACAGCAAATGAAAGGGCCAGGAGCCAACAAGCCAGTGTGAAAAAGATGGTATCCATGAAGTCCTGTCTGAGAAAAAGAAAACAGTAGATCAAAAACAACCACAACATGCTGTGCAGGAAAATAAATCTATCTTTGTCTTTTGTAGAACTAAGGCCTAAAGCCCGCTTTCTGTTTAATTTGTGATAAAGTTAGTAGTGACAGTAATACCTTAAACATGATGCCCTTGTAAAAATGGGTCACTGGCATACAAGATCACCGGGACATGTTTGCAGTAGAAAACTACCAAAACCACTCTGATAAAGTCTAAAGTTTCTGTAGAATGATTTTAAAAACCCAGCTCACCTTGATTTGACAGAATGAGTGAGAGCAGCAGGTTCACCTCCCCAGCAGTGACTTAGTGCTCATGTCACCGTTGAGTTTCAACTCCTTACACGCTCGAAACTAGCTACTGCGTTGTGTTCCTGGTATAGTGGCAGAGAAAAGTGGGCAGGTCACTGCTTTGTAAACTTCCTCCATTGTATGTTTCCAAGGAGACAAGGGCCACAGTTATTACCGAGAGCAAAGCTCACTCTCTATGCGTCTCTCCCTCAGATCAAATAAAATTTACAGTCGAGCCTAAACAGTAACTATGCAATAAATGGACACGTCTCTCAGCTTCTCTGTGCTAAATTTATATGCTTTTTGTTAGCACTGTTAAACTTCAGATGTCATATTTTTCAACAGTTATATTTAATGGCAGGTATTAAGAGTGTACAATTTCCTTATAACAGACAATAAAAACAAAACATGTATACCATCTGTACACATTGTGGAAAAATTTAATATTCATGTAAGCCTGTCTGTATCAACATGGACAGGAATGTAAAATGATCACATTAAAAAAAAAAAAAAAAAAAAAAAGTTACAGCTGCTATCACCAGTACAGTAGAACAAAGGGCAGTAAAAACAAGTGTTGCCAAATCACTACTAAATAGGAAATGCAAGCAGCACAATGATTGATGACCTTGTGTTATTTTTTTTACAGCTTTATGAAAAGTACACTGTCGGTTCAAGTCAAAGGTTTTGTTAGACCATCAACTGTTTGAAGACATTTCCATACCTTTGTTAAACTTGCGAGAACTCCTTAATTGGGGTGTAACATAAATAAACTTAGGTTCAGAAAATGAATTGTACTCATTTTAAAGTCTACTTTTACTTTCATGAGCCTAGTATCACCTGCTTTTTACAGTAAAATATACAAATTATAAACAGTCACATATTCAACTTAATTATTTCTTTTGTGAATCAGGTTTCAGCATCACAGGGTTAGGCAACAAAACAACTGGATTTTATTTGTGCATTTATATAAACAAAAAGCATATATAATAAAAATAATAGTAATGATAACCATATTATCCACAAAACTTCCAAACTGGAATGATCTATTGATAAAGTTGCATTACAGTTTGGAAGCTCTTTCATTCTCTTTACAAATAACATCAGATGGAGAGTCCGTAAATCCTGCATTGTCCATTCCGATATGAAGATCTGATGCCATCTTTTCCTTAGTATTTGACATCTGTAGAGGATTAAGAACAGTGAGAAAAATATTGGGAAAGCTTGCCGAGCTTGGTAAGCAATGCATAATTTTTTGCGGGCAAACATCTGCCAAACAAGTCTATCCTTACCTCAGATTTGCTTCTGAAGCAGATCAGGTCGCTCCTTCTCACAAACAGATCAGAGCTTAGCTTTTCTTGCCTGCATCCACCTGAAATACAATATGCAATAGGTACTGTATTCCCGTCTGTTTCACTGTAGATTAAATATTAAACTGTACTATTGAAGGCTCTGCGGTAAAAGTGGAGGTTTAGGAAAACATATCTCACCTGTGATCATACTAATCAACAAGCCTGATACCATTGTGCTGACTGTGCCCAGGAGACAGAAATAGAGGTAGGACAGAGAGTACCAGGAGTCTGCAAGAGCTGGTCTGACCCTGCCAAACAAAACACCTTAACCTGTTAGTCCAGAGCAGCATGTGCTTAGTCAGTACAATTATGTGACGTGACTCACATAGGGTCTGTGGTCAGGGTCACTGGACTTGTCCAGGGTGCCACTGTTGTGTAGTTCTGGCTTATTGTCCTGGTGCAGTTTTCAGTGCTGAGTGGAAGAGGAATCGTCTTTTCTGCTGTTGGTGGGTAAATCTGGGCTCCAATTCCCACCCACAAAGTCAGCACCAGACCGATGATCATTCCAATAAGTCCTCCCTGTGAAGGAAAAGATGAAATCTATATTTGCTATGTATGTAGCCACTATCACCGGGCATTTCTATTATTTGTTTTTTTATTATCAGTGCATAGTTGTGTTGTATGTAAAACAAACTCACTGTTGAATTAGAAGTGCGGAAAAGCATTCCTAATAGGTAAAGACCGAGGAGAGGCCCGCTGATCATGCCAAATATGGACAGAGCTGCCTGAAAAGAGAAGGCCGTTAGGGGGGCTGTACTTCCTCATATCCAGCTGATGGTGGTGCTATAGACCTATAAATGACTGGTGTTGGAGGTTACCTGCAAAACACTTCCCATTATTGAAGCAACTCCAGCCATGCCGATGCATACTCCACCATAGAAGACACCTGAAAGTTATTACATTAAATTAAAGTAATACATAATTATAATTAAATAAATCTTAAATTACCCTATTATAAAAATCATTCTCTTCAATCAGAAGGCCTGTTGAATTACAATTACTGTAGAATAGTGTTTGGGCACAGATGTACTAAAAAACATACTTAAGGCTTCAATACATTTAGCTAGTTAGCATATTTAAATGCACTGTGAGGAAAAGATTAGAAAAGTTTCTCCTGCAATCCACAAAGTACTGTTCATGTCCTAGAAGTATTTAATATCCATGAGATTTACATGATTGTGCATGTACATTAGCAAACCTGACTGATGCAATGATTACACATCCACAAATCCACCATTTGCCTGTAGGGCTACACTGTTCATGCAAAGTAGGTTAGCATTAGCCCTCAGGGAATTCTTGCACAAGTATTAGAGATGGTTGTGGAACTGATCACTGCTTGTACATTATGTCCTTTGCAGAAACAATTCACATGCAAAGTTTATTCTAATGACAGATTGTTTGCTCAGTATGTTTGATTACTGCGATGAAGAATCAAATGCTTTTCTGCAGAATAAGCTGCTTATTTTTTATCTTCATTGTTGCTTTTACACCTTTAACAATATGTTGTAAAACTACACATGCTACCTAGTGTACATAACATGATAAGATTACATTTATCTTTGTGTCTTCTGATATGTTTGAAGACATGCGGCGGCAGGAGAAGTTATGTCACCATTCCTTACTTGTAGCCTGCTTTAGTAAAATGTCAGTCAAATGAGTTCTTCAGCATAGAACTTACTCAGGCCCATATTCAGCCAAGTAACCTGCTTCGGTGTGAGATTTTTCCACAGAGGAACAATGAAGTCTTCCATTGTGACAGCAACTAGTGCGTTAATGCTGGATGACACAGTGCTGAAAATATGCAAAGGTAGTCTCTTAGTCAGCAGATGCATTTGCTTGAAAGATTACAGAAGATAAGCAGGTATGATGTTTTAGATTGCTTGGAGAAGGTAGTGTTTGCATTATAAATAAATGAAACGGTGCAGATTTAAGTACATTTTTTTGCAGTGGAACAATGACATGAAGCATCCGGTACTGCCTTATCTTTCTTTAGTGCTCATTTTATTACTCTGAGGTAAATGAGTATCTTTCCTTATTTATCTACGGCCTCACCTAAGAGTCCCACTATATGCAGCAGCCACAAACAGTCCAGGGATTCCAGGAAAGGCTGCCAGAATATCCATCACAAGGTAGGGAAGTAACTGTTTTACACACATAAAAAGTTGGTTTCCTGTTAAGCCGTAAAGTAACAGGCATGATGTCTTTGTGATGTTCTGCAATGAGACAGTTGCAATTGCGGTTACCTGGTCAGACGTAGTTACATCACCATTTGTAAAAGGGTCACAGTTCTTGTAAATGGAGTACATTGTAAGGCCAGAAAACACAGCCAGGCTCACAGTCACCCACAAGCCAACCATGTTCACGTACAATGACCTGAGAGAGCGCAGAAGACAAGTCAATGCATGATCCTTTGGTCTGGAGCCAAGATCCAGTCACTGTGTTCCACAAATGGCACTACAGGAAGGAACACTTACATTTTGGCGTGTGTCAGGGTTTTGCAAGAGATATAGCGCTGCACCTGGGACTGGTTGATAGAGTAGATAGACACCCACATTATGCTGCCACCAATTGTGATGGTCCAGAACGTGTGACGCTTCAGGGGGTCAGGGTCAAAGCTGCAATGGAAAGTAGTAACATAAAATGATAAGATAAGACAAGATAAGACAAGACTTTATTAATCTCACATGGGGAAATTACAGTTTACACAGTAGCAAACACAAAAATAAAGTACACACGTGGACAAAATTGTTGGTACTCCTCTGTTAATGAAAGAAAAACCCACAATGGTCACAGAAATAACTTTGAATCTGACAAAAGTAATAATAAATAAAAATTCCATGAAAATTAACCAATGAAAATCAGACATTGCTTTTGAAT
>JAPQRP010000024.1:41599382-41619248 GCA_037367295.1 Apogon hyalosoma | reverse complement strand
GTTTGGGTACGTAAGGGTTAAAGGGGGACGTTTGGGTACGTAAGGGTTAAAGGGGGACGTTTGGGTCTCTTTAAGGATGAACTTCTTTGATTGTTAATATCTTTGTTGTCGTGTTTGCATTTCACAGATTCATCCCACTGATTGGCTTGGACCCTGTGACGGGCCAGTTTTGGTCCACTGGCCACATGTTGGACACCGCTGCCATAGAATGTGAAGTTATACGAGTCCTCTAAAGTCTCCTAAGGTCCCCTAAAGTCTCCCTTAGATCCCCTACGGTGCCTGAAGTCCCTAACCCTAGCCCAGGGCGGTCCGGCCCTGCGTGCTGTGGCCTGTGACTGACCTGTGGGTCACTCTGGCGGTGTAGTCTGTAGGAATGTAGCTGTCACAGCCGGTGGCGGCTGACCTGACCATCAGAAAGTCCCCGTCGCTGCAGGACAAAGCCAAGCATTACAACAGTGAGAGGAACAGGCTGAAGGCGGAAGGGTTAAGGCTGTGGTGCGTCCATTACTCTGATATGACGGTGAGTCTGTCCCCCAGGTGCATGGTCAGGTCTGTGTCTCCAAAGGACGGGTAGTTGTACAGGGACACCAGGACGTCCTCCTGAGAATCTGCATCCAAAAGACACAAACAGCTCAAAAACAAAAACCATTTTTCATCCATAGCGAACCTTTCCTAAACAATAGATCCCTTTGTACTAGTGACAATTAGCAGGATAATTAGCAGGATAATGATTGAGTGCAACAGGAAATGAAACAATGTCAAACCATGAACAAAGCACTGACCCATAATAAGAGTTGGACATAAAACCATTCATGAGCACATTAGACGGAGTCAGTTCGCTGCTCCTTCGGCTCCAGACACTGTCTTTGGTTTCAACTCGACTCGTGTGTGTTTGTGTCAGTGAACAGACGTGTGATGGTCTGTTTTAAACATGTATGTGGATTGAACTAACTGGACATGTCTTAACACGAGTCCTTTTGGGGCTCAGGAGGTAGAGCGGGTCGTCCAATAACCGAAGGGTTGGCGGTTCGAATCCCGCTCTGTCCCAGTCATGTGCTGTTGTGCAGACACTTCACCCTCCAGTGCTGCTGCTCACACTGGTGTAGGAATGCTCGGTGGTGGGAGGGGCCATAGGCCCCAGGGCAGCTGTGGATACAGATGTAGTTTACCACCACCAGAGGGAGAATGTGAGAGTGAAGGAATAATCCACTGTACACACTTTGAGTATGAATTAATAGAAAATAAATATAGAAATCTAATCCATGATTATTATTATTATTGTACAGTCTTCTAAACAAGTTTATATCAGAATTTATTATGATATTATCATTGAAATTGGACTTTTTTTTGTGAAAACCAAGTATTTTCCTGTATTTCATTCACTGATCATGTAGATGTTCATGAAAACTCAGCGTCAGTTCAAGGTGATTAAATCAAACCAGAGAAAACTGAAGCTACAGTGTCTCTTTTATCATTGAGAGTAAAAACAAACGTTTACACCAGGGGGTTCAACCAGTGGCTCTGGGACCACATTTGGCTCTGGAGCCTTTGTCAATAAACACATGGAAATGAAAAATGCAGGTTTTTTAAAACCATTTTGCTGTTTTTGTCACTGTCAATGAATGCAAAAACACAAGGACTAGTAGCAGTACAGTACAGTACACATCGATTACTTTTATATTTTATGACAGTAAATATGTATTTGTGTGTTAGAATTTATGACGTATTATCTGTAAACTGTTTCAAAATCCCTTCACGTCAGACAATGTTCAGCAGAACACAGTAATTCAAAGATTCAAAGTGTTTAATTGTCATGTGTTCAGAACAGAAACTGGTTTCCCTGAGAATTTAAGACAAGCACAAAAATAGAATATTTTAACTGGGAAAAGAAAATGAGCATAAAAAATATAAACTACTATTACTGTTAACTAAGTATTTACTACTAAAAAAAAATATATATATTTACATCAATGTGGAATATGTGGGTAATTGTACAAACTGTCAGAGACGATCAGGATGAAGGTCAGTGGTTTGTTTAGTGTTGTTGTGTATTTTATTAGTTCTTCTGTACATGCAACTAAACCTTGATTTAATCTGGACATATTCTTTACCAGCTTGTTCTACAGACCTTCTCACTGTCAACATTTCAAGGTCAAACATGAAAAGGGCTTTCTGGCTCCAGACAGACACTTTTTTTTAAATTTCTGTCCAAAAGTGTCTCTTCAGATGGTAAAGGCTGCCAACCCCTGGTCCATGACCCGACACTGATCCAACTCCATGGGTTTATATATATATATCTATATATGTATATATAGATATATATAAACCCAGTGTGTCCATCCACTGTCACTGATCCAACTCCATGGGTTTTACTGGTGAATCAATATTGGAGAAGATGATGGTGTTTCCATGGTAACTTCGGAGCCTCTGAACATCCAAATATGGTCATATCTGATGACCATGAAAAGATGAAGAACTGTATTTACACCAATTATTGACATGGATTGATAGGATTAGTGGATCAACAGGGATTAAACAGTTTCAGTTGATGCTTTGGATCTGATTTGTTCCATTGTCCTCACATTTATTCTTTCGGTGCAGGGTTGATGAGTGGAACGTACCTGGTTCGGGTTCTGAATTTTCCAGGACTGTCAGGTTGGATTGACATCTTGTGGGGCAGGTTCCCATGGTTTGGGCTGTTTTTTTTGTTTTTTTTTTAACTCCCTCCTGATGTAAAACAAAAGAACCAACACATCAAATCTAACCTCAGTGTGAGATGAACAGAGCTGTCATCAAATCATGTCTCACATCCATAATTTAATCAACCTCTTAATGATAATATTCTAACTGTCACCACGGAGACAATCCACAGGTGCCACACACTGATCTGTAACCTAGCAACAGAACAAAGATGACACAGGAAGCCATCGAACCGCAACAAGGGGTGTTGATATCCTGTGTTGAGTTTCCATGTAAGACGGCAGCAGGGCTTTGATAAGTCCTGAGAGTCCATCAGATCCACCAGATGGTGAGAGTCATCATGTTTGTTACTTAAAGGAGCTCCAACAAATGCATTTCACTATTTAAACAGAGTATATAACAAGAAGAAACCTTCCATTGTAATTCCCTGGATAATCTACACAGATCTAACCCTAACCTGAATCTTTACAGAGTTCTTCTGCCTGCCTTCTGTTCACTCCTGTTAGTTTTTCTGTTCAGTGTTTTGATGTTCTTCAGGCGGTTCGATGCTGCTGCACAGACGACACATGGAAACTAGAACGTCATCATTTAAAACGACAGAAAGAGCAGCTTATCTTCTGTCATGATGCTTCATTTATCCATAAAATGACCAGACAATGAACAGGAACATAATGAAGACACACTCTCCATCCAAGCACCTGCATCAGAAAATCCCACAGTGAAGTTTCTGTTCGTGACTCACCTGGTTTTTCTGCTTCACTGCCTGGAAATTCGATTTTCATAGAGTCCACAGGCAGATTCTAGTCAAAGCACCTGGTTCAGTCCAAGGGTTAGTGGATGATAAAGAAGCACTTGTCTGTCTGTAGACACACACACACACACACACACACTGGTCTGTGTGTTCACTGTGGGAGCTCAGGTTCCCACTCAGTCCTGCAGATGAGTGTGAGCCCGTCCCTTCTGAGTCCGTCAGTGTTTTTGCAGCTGTTTGTGACTGAACACACCAGTCCTTCCTGCTCGGCCTTTATGTGTGTCACCATCCACCAACTTCCTGTGACGCTCCAGACCTTCACATCCTGACTGGTGAACATGTCTGTGATGCAGAATGTTTACAAGTGGAGCTCATAGCACATCAGCTGTTTATGGAACATGTGTACGTGTGCGCGCGTCATCAGTGCGTTCATGTACAAACCCTCAGACGGTTCTTGAACATGGATGCTGCTGCAGTTTGGACTCATGCTGCGTTCACAGTTCAATCTATTAGATGTGATGAGATTTTCACAGCTGAAGTCTGACTAAAGGAAACCACAGGTTTTCCGTTTGAATCAGTTGTTTTTAGTGCTCTTCATATGTTGTTTCCATCTGATAAGAATCAGAACTCTGCAGAAGTATGATGAAGGTTCCTCTGATTGAACCGCTGACACAGCATAGTATGATAGCGGTCACCGCAAAGACACTTCAAGACACTTTGGACTTTAAGTAGGACACACTGAAGTCCTGTCAGAGAAAATGAATGTTCCCTTCGAAGCTGCGTGTCCTCAAATGATCTGCTGTTTCCAAGGGCTTCAAAGGTGCTTCGACTTGGATGAGGACTCATAATGTTCGACATGTTCTTGTTGTAATCATGAATCACATTCAGAGCTTCTTTAGCAGAAAAAACACCATGGGTGGAAAAGACAGACGAGCCCTTTACCGTAAACGATCAGGTGACTGATGACAAGTGTGTTCACAGGGACGGAAAGAGCTTTAATTCAAAACCTGGAACATCCCACGACGCTGTGGCATCTTTTTCCCACATTAATCTGAACCAGTACATCAGAAATGTACTATTTAAATAAATGTATTCAAGTGTGAAATACCTTCAAAGACATGTAGTGTTACTTTGTTTTGGTTCTAGAGCACGAAGGTTCATCTGAGAATGTCAAACAGTGGGACAATGTCCACCGATGGACTGTTTGTACGGTGCAGCAGGAAGTCCCACAGCTGTCAGCCTGTCCACTGAAGGAGGCCATGAGACATGAGGTTTTCCTTCATGTTAGAGGAAAAAAAGAAGCAGAGGGATGACAGAAGACCTTCAGCACTTCCAGCTGCATGATGGTTTGTGCCATATTCTGCTGTTGTGCTAAATATAGGCCACGTCATTTGAAAGAAAAGCTATCGATTGATACAAGAACAACTGTGGTTGGAAACTAAGTCACCACAGTCACCTCACAGTTCCACGAACTACAGGAAAGCTACATGAAGTCAGTGTACTGCAGAGGGACGGGGGCAGGTTTCTCTTTCTCTTTTATTCATACTAGATCATCATGTGTAAACTCTAGATGGATTTATTTGAAGAATCTAAAACTAACAACAAGTGGACACAAGTGTTGATGTTGTAGCTTTATTCAGTAGTAATATAAATGAGTTGAATCAGCAGACTTTTCATATCCAAACCACTTTTTAAAAGGTTGTTAAAACGTTACTGCACAATCAACAAAACCATGAACACAAAGAAGAAAGAAAAGGACATGATCTGAATAAAAAAAAGGCAGAAACTCAAAAAAGCATCAAGCGACAGGGTCAACACGACTTCACACTGGATATTCACTTATAGCCTTCGCAAGCAGCTCTAACCCAGGAGCTGGACACAGTGTGAGAGTGTATGTGTGTATGTGCAAGTGTGTTTATATGTATATGTGTGTGTGTGTTAGAGCATGCAGTGGCTTTAGCATGTTCTCATCCTCCACGTCGCCTGAACCGTCCTGAACCCTAAACCACTCTTTTCCTGAACCGTCCTGAACCCTAAACCACTCTTTTCCTGAACCGTCCTGAACCCTAAACCACTCTTTTCCTGAACCGTCCTGAACCCTAAACCACTCTCCTTTTCCTGAACCGTCCTGAACCCTAAACCACTCTTTTCCTGCTGCTCCTGTTCATACAATGATCCTCTGACACTTGAATAAATCTGCATCACATTGCATTAGTTTCCATATGTGTAAAAGTGACTCAATCAGTGTTGCCCACATGTTTAAAGTTCAGAACAGATCTATTAAAATAGTTACATACGCCGAAAGAAAAAAAACAACAAATTTCAACACAAAGCTGATGCCTAGGACATGTGTAGTGTGAAGATATTCAAAATGAAGACATGAAAAAAATAAATAGAAGAGGGTGAGGTTGGACAGCAGAGTTGATCGTATGCTTTAGCATTTAAATGTACAACACGTCTAAACGGTTCTGTTTTCTGACAGGAATGTGACAGTGCACTGGATATAATATTTAATATGCATCTGTTAATATATTTATTACATCCTCTTTTCTAAATCACATAGTTCATTACAGATCCTCGTGGCATTGAGCTGCAGAATGAGAGAGGGAGGATAGGGAGAGGGTGGTGCAGCGAGTGGGTGTGGCTTTAGCAGGAGACCTCCATGGTCTGGGGTCCAGACGGGCTGTCCAGGGCTCCGGCGCCGCTGCCCTCCAGCAGGCTGTTGAGGTTGTTGCGGCTGCGACTGCTGTCCATGGAAGTGATGCTGGAAGAAGAGGTTGTGCGTGAGCGGGCCAGACGAGTCATTCCTGCTGACGGCACTGAATAACAAAGAAAAAAGAGAGAGGGAGGGAGAGGGGGAGGGAGAGGTAGGGGCATTAATATTCAAGGCACACGATGCAGAGACTCAGTGCAGCATGGGAACACTTACATCCCTCCAGAAAACCACTGCAAAAATAGTGCTTACCATGCAAACTATTCTGTCATACGAAGACCAATCCAATTGAAAAGAAACAGAAAAGCACTGCACATTTGTCCGAAGTGGGAAAAAAATAAGCAAAACAACAGCACAAAACAGCATGAGGCAAAAAAAGGAAAAAATAAAAGTCAACTTCAACTGACATGAAGCAAAAGCAGCAGCAGGTCATGCAAAAAGAGGAGACTGATGACAGGGTCCATGCTAACGGGACAGAGTCCGCGACAGATGAATGTGTGTGAGGTCGAACCCTGGACACGGTCTGCACACATTCATCTACTGGAGGAAGTGAGGAGGCTAGGGGGTTCAAAGCGGACTCGCTGCTCAAGAACCCGGTACCTGATTCGTTGCTCAGGTGACTGAGAAGAACGTAGGGAACTGGAAGCAGTAAATAAAGGAGGAAAGAGAAGGAGAAAGGGGAACATGTTGAAAACGGAGCTCTTCTGTGGCTTTTCCCACTTCATGTCAGATTCAGAGGCTCTGATGCAGGTTGGGATTGTTTGAAAAGGAAACGGATGTTTTCAGCATCAACAGGTAAGAGCTAACCGGAGCCTTCCGCCTGCGCTCCAGCCGCTTCTCTCTCGAATTTCACACTGTGGTAACGTGTTAATGAGAGAAAAGCAGCTTTCAGAAACATGCTGTGGTGCTAAGAGTTATTTTCCACACACTCTCTGTGTGGAAACACTCTTTTTAATCTGTTCTAATCCTTCCATGGCATTTGCTCAATGGGGGGGGGGGGGGTGGTTCTGAAGTACTGACAGACTAGCTCCACCCAAAGGTGCCTCCCATAGTGAAAGGTTTGGGAACAGAGAGAATAAAAGAGAATCAGCGTTACAGACGTACACACAGGCATCATCTGAACGGAACAAACTCATTTTGCATGAATCCAGTTGGTTTGGTCCAATCCACTCCAAAAATGGAGCATTTGTTTGAGTCTCTGCAGATGAATGACTGTCCAACCTGGCAGCCTGTTTAACTATGCATTTGGAGTCTCTTCAGGAAGAGACGGCATTATTAAACAGATTTGGAAAGAAAAGAACAGCACAACAGGCACAAAAAAAGAGGGTTTTTTTCTCCACCCACTCTGAACTGAACAGGAACAGAGCTGCTGTTCAGTGGATCTGAAACCACTGTCATGGCTCTCATGCTAAAGCACTTACACCTCACCTACTGTGGGTTGTGGGTGCCACACACTGCAAAAGGCAGAAAGGAAACGACGTTATCACCTACCGAGCCTCGCACACAGGCGGCCTCTGCGTGACCAGGCTGACAAAAAACGCCTTTTCATGCACTGCTGGCCGCCGTCCAAGCCCCACCGGCGGGGGGTTGAGCAACAGCCCGCAGGAGCCGGCGCCGCCAACAGTCCTCATTGAAGTAACAGTTATCATTGCACTCACGTCAACAGGAAATTCAGCGCAGAACACACACAGATGCTGACCACAAACACGTCAGCCCAAAAAGGTGTTAGTATGTAAACAGTCCTCGGACATTAAGTCAGCTGCTCCGCCCCACTACCGCGCTACGTGGACATGTTTTTGAAACCATCAGGACAGACGTGTGTGTGAATGTGGACTTACTGTAGCCCATGCCCTGAACAAAGTACTTGAAGGCCTCAGCAAGTTTCCCAGGCTGTGAACACATGACGCAGAAAAGTGAAGAGTTAAGGGGAGTCACAGAATCGGTGTGATGGTGAATGTAGGGGCGCTGGCGTGGAACACCCACCTGTACGACCTGGGGCAGACCTCCACAGTCGGCCATCTGGGAGATCACAAGCAGCATCAGTGTCAGACAGACAGGCTCACACACACTTTAAGTCAACTTCAAGCACTTTTAAGGGTCATTTTCACCTCATCTCTGGGGTCAAATCCATTTCTACAGGAATACTTATACTCAGGATTATTATTGTCACTTTTTATCCCAATGACGTTCATCATATTAAATATAAATGTCTAAAATTATGTTTCATTATAGCAAAAAGTTTAGAAATTAGGGGAAAACGAAGTTTTTAAGTCACTTAGTGTTCTTCAGACACACTCACATCACAACAAAGATTCAGATAAACTGTACCTGGAGTCGACCCGAGAACACCTGGAATTTACTTTATGACATAAAGGTTTATTTTTCCAAATCTATCACCTCTGTTTATAAGTAGCTTTGGTTTGAAGTCTAACCTGACAGAGTTCAGATTACGAATAAATCAATAAATTACATCACAGTTAGAATTACAAGCACTTTCAAGCACTTAAACTAAAATTCAAGCACTTTCCAGACCTTGAAAACACAACATTGAAATTCAAGCATTTTCAAGGATTTCAAGCACCCGTACCAACCCTGACAAAATATACTAATACAGCACCGTTGAAGCTTTACAGCCAGTCTCACCTTTAGCAGCGTAGTCTTGGTTGGATTTAACCTGGAATTACACTCCACCTGGAACATTCAAGAGGATTCAGAAGCTGCACTTTGGTAAAACACCAGAGTTCTGTGAGGAACTTCACATGACACTGCAGAACTCACCACAGCCTCCACAGCAGGGGACGTGTCACCAACGACCAGCAGGGCGGGGCATCTAGAAGTCAACGGACAACGTGGAGATACTGTCAGATTAACCATGGACTCAAAGACAGAAATGAGCCTTTTGTGTCTGAACACGTACGTTAGTGTGTTGACGGTGTCCTCGTTCAGACCCACGATGGGCCTCTCGATCTCCAGGTCCCGACGGCTGAAGCACAAACACAAATTTAAATCTGTTAGGCTCCATTCAGACACAGGTACATGTGGCCCAAATCCGATGTTTGTGTCCATCTGTGACCTGGATCCGATCCGTTCCAGACAGTCTGAACAGCACTAATCCCATCCAGACCACTTCCATATGTGGTCCCAAATCTGATACGGATCTGATATTTTACAATGTGACTTCAGTCTGAACGGCCAGGTCGCATTTATCCAACCTTTACATCATTGAAATGCGACAAACGTCACAGTTCTGCGTCCCAGGAGGAGGAGCGGGAAAACCGTATTTCCTTCTGTAAACACAGTGTGTGTCTGCGTGGTCACGTATTCCGTCAGGACCTCTTCAGTCCATGTGGGTCTGTAGGAATTTTTAAAATCTTTTTTCCCCCATTTACTTATAATGGGCAACATTTGTCTATGATGACATCAGCACACATATAGACATGATGACATCAGCAGGATCGATGCCAAAATAAGCTACAATACATGTGAGGGGCGGGGTTTGTTGTGCCCGGAACCACTTGTTGTATATTTATTTTTGTCAAATACCTGTAAGAATACCTACAAACTGCTCTGTCATGACCGGAACACAGACGGGCTCACAGAAGTCCCATCACATCAGACTTACATTAAAACACCCAAACATACTGTTCCATTTCCAGTTTAAATGGTCTGTTCCTGGATTCTAATTTCATGATCATCACTGTTGTGCTGCAAATGAAGTCATGTGATCGTGGATATTATATTCGCTCTTAAACAGCTCTTCTCTTCTCCCTGGACACCAACTGCTGTTGAGTTTCTTCCTATAATTGTCTTGCTCTTTTATCAGTGTGTCACTCTCTGATCTCTCCATGATGACTTAAAGCAAACAGAGTGTATGAGCAGTTTACAAAAACAGATTATTTCCACTTTAGATCACTTTTTTTAAAAATAATTATCACTCCCTTCTGTTGTGTACAATTTAATGTTGAGAATGACAGAAGACAGTCCCAGGGCTGTGGAGACCCAACGCTGTGATCCCACGGTGCTTTGTGCTGCCTCAGATGTACTCCGTATCCCATAAACATGTGTGTATCACAACCATTAGATTTAAGGTTTAACTGCATTTTCAAAGCAGGAGAGTAAGAACAGAATGTCAAGTCATGTATCGTACTATTGGTAGGAGCCACAGAACAGGGCCAGGTTGTCCTGGTTGATGTCCTGGGCGATATGAAGGCGGTAGGTCTGGATCAGCTCCTGGTTCTCTGTCAGTTCATCCTAATAAACAAAGCAGAAAAAACACGTCAGACAGACAACAATAAAAGGCAATCACTGAAATTTAAAAACATGTTCAGTGTAATTTTGTTCAAACAAGGAAAGTAATGACAGCATGTGCTTCAGAGTTGTACATGTGAGCCTACGAATCCACAAGGACAGAAATAGAACAATTAATAAATGTCTGTTATAAGACTGAGATGAGATAAAGGTACCCTGGGAAATCAAGAAAAGCCTGGCATCAGTTACTGTTTCAGTCTGTGAAAAAAGGTCAACAGAGAAAAAAGCACAGTGAGTAATGAAGCACAAACTCACAGTGCTAAAATGGTGCGCCATGACGATATCCACCAAGTTACTGGTCCATCCAGACAGCTGGGCAGGACAAAGCAGACAGATCCGGTTAAGACACAGAAGAACGAGCTTTAAATATAAAAGAATTACACCAAAGGTACAAGGAAGTGGCTTTTCAGCAGCTAATCTGAAAGTCATCCACTGGCTCACACTGCACTATGACCAGTCAACTTTATGTTTGTACCTTCAAAAGTGAATGTGATACTAGGAAAGTAACTGCATCTGAATGTAATAAATATAGTTCCAGTAGGAGAGGAAGCGTGAACAAAAGCCTGATTAACCCAAAGCGCAGGCAGTGGAATGGCACTGGAACCACTCAAGTCACTCCTGCCCTGGGACACTGACCTTGGAGGCGGCCCAGTCGATCCAGCCCTCAGCACACGGGTCCACGTTGATCAGAACCAGCCCCTCCACCAGCGAAGGGTTGTTCAGCTGGGAAGAAAAGGAAGCCAGTCAAACAAACAACAAAACATGAAGTGTTGTGTAGAGGCATGTGTTTAGAGGTTCCTCTAAAATAAACCATCTACAACATAAAGTTGGCAGTTTTTACCCTAAACTTTGGATTATTCTCTAAATAATGCACATGTACAACTGTCCAACAAACTCCCTCGGTCTGAGGTTCTGCTCATTAATCCATTTGCACTTCAATGTCATATTTGCACATTCCTAGTTGGAATATTTCCACGTGTTTTGCACCTTATAGTTGTATTTCAGCACATTGCAGTTATTATCCAGATGCTACCCAGATCTTTCTATACTTCTAAATGATAGCGCACAGTGTCTAGTGTTTGCTCCTATGTTGTATTTTTCTTTACTCATGTTTGCAGTGGTTTTATATTGTTACTGAATGTGTGCCATGCTGCTGCTAGACTGTAATTATCCAGTTTGGGATAAAAAAGTACATCTGTCTATGTAAACTAAAACACTGTAACGTTCACAGACGTGATGGAACCTAGAGCTCATCAGTTCCTGTATATGAAGACATGAAACCATCCACACAGAATGGCAGCCTTCTAAATGAAGGGCTGCAGTTTTGGAAATGCCTGAAGACGGACACAGGATATCAGGGGAAATCTACGATTCCTCTCCCCCACTGCTCAGGGAATAATGGTGCTTTCAACACCATGCAAATGCACCAACAGCTGTTAGAAATCTATCAGTGGAAACTCATCAGGTTAAGGCGAGTGCTTCCCAGAACGGAGCTTTCCTTATTCGTTCACCTTTCCGGCAGAGAACACAGCACTGACTCCACATATCCACACCTTCCTCTCTCCACCCTGACCACCATCTTCTCTTTTCATTATTCATCTTCCAGCGCTCCCTCGCTCCTCCTCTGTCACTTCCAGCTCTTTCTGCTCCGTTGTACACAGATTGTGCTTATTTTAGCTCCACTGCATTGAGCGTGGAAACAAGAGGAAAGGGCCGTATCGGAAAGAATTCTGTTGGAAAACTGGGACTGTTTTTTTTTATTTCCACTAACCATAAGTAACACTACACGAATGATAATTCACAATACTGCACATCACTTCCAGATGTTCTGGGAATGCTCAAAAATTTACTGTTGTTGAAAAGAAATACATAAAGCCATAGAACCATCCTTAATACTCATCTACCATTCGATTTGAAAACCATATATTTGGGATCCATTTCTCCAGAGGTCAAAAACATCAACAGATACTTACTCTGTAAATTACTAACTGGAGGGAAAAAGCAATAACTAAATGATGGATGACAAGAAGAACTGTCAACAAATAATTGGATAGACATAATTATGGGAATTTATAGGATGGAAAGAATAACCTTCACAGTAAACTTAAAGATGGATTCTTCTGTTCAACGCTGGGAGGGATGGGTGACATATAAGGCCTTTGAGACCTGGGACGACTACATGAAAATGGACTCAAAACCCTCGAACTGAAGCACATGTGTTTTTATTTATCCATTTATGTATTGATTCTTTACTTGAGCTGCTGTGAATGTTTTTGTTGTTCTCTACACCCACTCTCTGGATGGATAGTTATAATTTTCAGTTTTTGTAAAAATCTACCTTCTATCAGTAAAAAGAGAACAAAAACACAAAAGGACAGTATGATCAGGACATTCATCATCTGTAGACCGGTGGAGCTGATGGCCTGTGTAGGCTAAATGAACAGTTGTGTGGCCTAAAAACCTATAATTATTACAAGACGAGACACAGAGGAAAATGACCCAGACTCACTGCAAAACGAGTCAGGATGTATGCTCCAGCTCCCACACCGATGCCGATCACACTGTTGACCCTGCAGAGGAACCACCTGTTACTGAGGCACTGGAGATCAATAGTCAATTAATGAACATTAGCATTGATTAGCCTTCAGTGTGGGGGGGACTCACTTCAGCTGAGTCATCACTGAGGGCAGCATCTCTGCAAGCTCGTCCATGGTGGGGTAGTGGTATCTGGTGACGGGAGGAAAAAATCAGACCATGTATGCACAATAACCAGATGGGCCCAGTTCTTAGTGTATGACTCATAAACTGAGCCTTTTCTCCAGGATTGTGATGAATCGGCCTCCATTAGCAAATGAACAAACAGTTCACTTTACATTTTAACTTAATGAAGCGGTTGCAGATCCTTCATGAGCTTTGAAATGTGTGCCCATTTGTCAGGGCATGACACCTACCCAGTGGGGAAGGGAGGGGCACCCTCCTGCTGGCCGGGCGCATCCACATGAACCACAGCAAAGTGCTGCGTGATCTCCTGCATGTCCTCATAGTTGAACAGGGTGTTGAAGCAGGACTTATCTAGAAGAGAAGAACACCACAGATGAGAGATGACAGAGCGGTCCATGTGCGACTAGAGAGACTGAAGGTCAACCGAAACCCTCCTGGTCGACTCACGGTTCAGGCCGATGTCATGGTAGGTGAGGATGACAGGTCTGTTGCCCTTGGGGACACCTCTCATGGTCACATGGAGAACACCATGGGGCGTCTCAATGTCATGCTCCTGCAGCCACAAGAGAAGAAACAGTTCCAGGTTGAAGGATCAACACTATTTATTGAGTCAAGGTTAATTCACAACGAGGACATCATAACGTAACTGAAAATATTAGCATCTGTACCTGTAAAGATGCAGATGAGTTCATATTTTTGTTACGTTTACATACGGATGCAAATGAAGATCCATGAGCTGTCATAGTATCACATTTGGAGGTGTTCTCTAAATAAGGAGTTTATGTTGGTCTGACCACATATGTGTACTCATATCTGCCGTTATTTAGAAAACGAAGACCGTCATACACTGGAATATATGAAAAGTCTGTCATTGTGAGAACAATGAAGTCTTTCACAACCTTCAACTTTAATTTGAGCTGTGGATCAACAACAGAGACAACACTGTCAACTGAAAGATACAATAATTATATGTCATTTGAAACAGTCTATGAAAAAACACAAGTTCAGCAGTCTTGAGCTGATTAATAACACATCAAACAGTGGTGCAGCTTCATGTCAGATACTCCTTCAATAACTGGTTCATGCTGTAATAACAGAGAATCTCATTTCTAAATATCAGGAAGGTCATTCTGACACAGCTCATCTAGTCATTTATTTATATGAATTACACTGTTTGGGTTTCTTCTCACTTCATATTCAGGACTTTAAGAAATATTTATCCTGCATTTCCACAGGAAGAACTCTTATTATTAGTTATTTTATTTAAATGCTACTTACATTAAAATTATTTAACAAAAGCTAGAAACATGAGAAAGAAAGTGCTTTATGTTTATCTCTTGAGTTCAACATGCAAAGCATGTACCTCTAGTCTTCAGCACACACCCCCTGTGCCTTTGGACAAACAAAGCAGTGAATGGGCTCTCTGGAAAACTTTTCTTTCAGAAATTCACAGTGCTTTCACTATGACTGTGCAAAATCACCCCAGTCATTTGTTAAATGCCTCTGCAAAAAAAAGACCCATTAAAATTCAAAGAACTCACACCAGCTTCGTTCTCTTCACTTTTTCAATATCTTTCTTTAGTGTGCAAAAGAAAGGCCCACATTAGAAGAAGTCCACGGTGCGTCAACAAAAACACGTTAAATGGATTAAAGATCATTTAGTTTGGCTGACAATTAATTTGACTGGAAAACCTTGTAATGTGGTTAAAAAAAAATTAACTTTAACAATGACGAATCAAAAGATGTCATTAATGTTTAGAGGATTCAGACGACTGGAGGTGACATAACTGGGGCAAGTGAACTATGTACAGGAAGTGAAAAAGCCAATTTCTCAGACATCCCCTCAGAATCAAGCTGTCATTTTACTCAGACACACACACGCCTCAAGGTCAGCAGGACTTGGTTGTGTATGACGTACAGTATCTGTGTGCATGCGTGGAGTCGGAGTGGGAGCGGCTGAAGGGGTTTGGTGCCGTCGCAAGGCCCAGTGGGCATCAATAATAATGAGAGTGAGGCAGGCTGGAAGTGACACGGGTTACAGCTGACACACACAGGACACGGCTGCACATGCAGACGTTCACACCCTCTGGACACCCATGAAGGCATTTGTCTGATGGATATGTGTCACAATCGCTTTATGCTCGAAGGCTAATTCTCAAGGACAAGACTCCAGTCATTTGCATCTGCAATCTGACATGGACACAGCAACAGAGGAGGAAAACTATTCCTTGACTGTAACAGTAGAGTTTTGACTAGAGTGGGAGCTGCTGCAGAGATCAGTCTGTCACAAAATACGTTATAAAAAAAAAAAAAAAAAAAAAAAAAAAAACATATGCAAAGGGAAACAGTGTGAAGCCGTCCTCCTGCTTGGTGCTGTGAGAGCTAATATGAGTATGCAACCTCTGCTCCTGAAATGGAGCAAACTCTCCTGCTGACAGGAAGCCTTGTACTCATCTGCGGCCTTTTCACAGATAATGAAAATACCCAGCAGCCCCAACCTGCTGGGGAGGCAGAACAACCTGTTATAGGCAGAGAAGAAACTGTCCACAGCAGTGTTACTGCAGAATATTCATTTTGAAACAAGGACAGATTCAAGGACACTCAAGTGTTAAGAGAGCGGAAACAAGGAAACACAAATATGTACAGATACCATAGACATGAACATGTACCGTACATGTACCAGCAAAGGCTCAAGTGCACATATGCGCCCTATCAGGGATGGAGATCAGGGTGATGGGACCACAGACTGGAAACACAGAATGAAGATGAAATGGCTACAACAGATAGAGAGAATCTGGAAGTGGTTGGGAGGAATTAGAGCATGAAAGCAAGCAGAGATGAAACGGTGACGGAGAGAAGAGAGCAGAGAGAAGACATGGACGTCCTGTATGAAGAAGGGCGTGTCTTAAAAGACAGGGCCTGTCGTCTTAGTTTAAGGTTTATTTACTAGTAAGGGTTAGGGGGACATGAGCCAAATGTTCTCATCATCACTAAACACAACAATAACCGTACTGCACCAAATCTTTAATTTAATTATTATTTCTATCGAGTTAAAAACAAGGACTTAAGTGGTGAAAAACTTAAACTTAAGATTCCAAATAAGAGCAGTAAGACTATCAAAATAAAATACAGTGAACTAATCTCCAGTAAGTCATCACTTAATTTCAACTTCAGTGCAAATGACTTTGAGTTCTGCTGGTTTTAACGTACTCAGCAATCCTAATACTTAAATAGTCTTGGTTTGCACAGCAGCTGAATTTGATTGAAAAAAAAAAATCACATCAAGTCATTCAAGATTCCATCTGTTAATCACTACAAAGCATCTATGTCCTAAATATGCAGCAGATAGACCTCGATGGTTTTGACAGTTTATTAACAGACATGTTTGACACATTGGTACAGTTTAACATCAGAGCGTCCAGTTCTATTTAGAGGCCATGACCACAAGCAAACAAGGGTGGGGATCATAGAGAAAGGGGGTGTGGAAAGGAAGTGAAGCGGAAGCCTTTTATCTGATCATGTAGCTCATGGAATGATTTATGAGCTGTATTGATCTGAACTCTGTCTTCATTTCCTTTCATGCACATACATATGTGCAGGGGTATATATGTTCACGCACAGGCATGGAAACGGACATGGGACGGGTGGGGCCGAACAGCTGGAGGGGTGAAAGAAGAGTACTGCAATGGCTGCAGGCTGTTTGAATCCTTCAAACATAGATGGTGGCTGGTCGTTGGATGAACGTGTGTGTTTGCGCTTTGGCTTCCCAGGGCCAACAGGGATGTGCAGTCTCAGTCCTGGTTCCCAAATGAAGGAATGCAGGGGAGGAGGTGAAAAAAGGACAGCAGTATGTCACGCTGCTCCTCTTCCCGCAATCTGTCTCTTATCAAACCCCCTCCCTGTTTTCGCCGCCCCGCCAGGAACGGCATCCATCACCTCTGAGAGCAACATTACAGGGCAGATTTACACACCTGCACGTCCACGCCGATGCAGAAATCACACACACTTAGCTCCTATGACAGTGGTCCTGTGGCATCATCACAGGTACACCCCCCCCACCTGCATGTACAGAGGCAGTGAATGGAAACTACAAACTCAAGGTCTCTGCATGAGGGAGGGCGCCTCTATGTTGGCTTTAGAGTGTTGTTGCTACAGTGTAAGGGTGAATGACCTCTCTGAAAGAACACATCACTGATACTATGCATCATTCACTGTGCACGTCCCTACAGTTAAAAAAAACACACACACATTCAACACAAAACAATGTTGCACCATTAAAATAAATAATACAACCACATAATGACAGGAGCAAAAGAAAACATCCTGTGGTTGTGGCATCTGAAGACCTGAGCCACATGAGCACCACTCTATGCATGTTTCACACCATCCTGCTCAAATGCACCACTGCACCCTGAGCATGTTTAGGCTGCGCTGAAAGCACACATGGGCACCGTGTGACCTGCAGGAGCACATAAACTGAACAATGTGCATCTATACTAACAGCTGCACACAAAAACAACCTGAAGTCAAAGCTGTCTGCTGGAGGGGGTGACAGGCAAGACCCCACCAGCTTTCCCATCCTCATAGCCAGCTGCTGGCACGCTGTCTTATTGGGAAACTGCAAAACTACTCGCCCCTAATGTGAACTGAACACCCCCCCACTGCGCTGCAAAGAACCAGCCAGGTGTGTCAAGGCAGGCAAGACGCGTTTGTCACTCACCACTCCATTCCCAGAGCATGCAATCTGGTCCAGGTCCAGAATAGCAGACATGGTTTTCCCACGGAGGAGAGGAGTGTGTTATGCTATGTGCCAGAGTGTGCTGGGCAGCTTTGAAGATCTCCAAAAGGAGGAGGAGGAAGAGGGAAGGAGCGTTAGTAGGAAGGGAGGGATGTAGGGTGAGGCAGCTAGAGCAGAGACGAGCAGTGGTGACAAGGAAAAGAGGGAGGAGAAAGACACAGCTGAGAGAAAGAGGACCAGACGGGTAAACAATCTGAATGAAAGCAGAAGAAGGGGGGGTGGATTAAATGCAGAAAGAACGAGAGAGAGACAGAGACAAGAGGTGGGAAAGAGAGCAGGAAAGAGGCAGAGGGGGAGGAGAGTGAGACTGCAGTTTATGCTTGGTAGTCACAGCGCGTCCGTACATCCAGGCGGCGGTGCGTCTAATTGGATTGCAGAGGGTCAGGTGGGTAGAGGGAGAGGGTGGGGCTAGCGGAGGAAAGAGAGGAGGGGGTGTGAGAAAAGAGGGATTGGGCAAATGGGAGGAGGGGTAAAGGGGTGCAAGGATGTCCAGGAAAGCGGACGTGGTGCTGACGTCACACCATGATACTAATGGTGCGGCGAGGAGAGGGGGGCTGACTTTGACAGCGCACCCTGCGTTCTGCATCAGCAAAATGGCTGCTCGTCACTGAGACCGGCCAATAACACGCCTCCAGATTCACTTTTGAGTCACCTTTACTTATGGAGAGGGAAGTCAGCGACCATGTTCAAGGAGAAACGTGTCCATGTGAATGGACTTTAATGGAAGCATAAATGCAGTAAATACTGGCTGTGAGTGCTTTCATTTCAGGACTGACCGTTTAATATTCAAGGTTTACAAGAAAATACAACATAAGAGCTTATGTTTCCTCTGAACGTCCCTCTGAGTCATTTGATCCACATAGTTTATTGATCTCCTCTGTCATCTGCACAACTGCCAGCAGAGTCCCGCCTTGGCTTCAGACAGGCTGTGTTGAGCAGCCAATGACACGCATGCACACAGCAGTGAGTGGGTGGGATTACAGGGGATAAGGCATGTTCATTGGCTTGTTGCGGTACCAGTGTTCGTTGTGAACTGGCTTGTTTCCCCTGAACAGCCTACAGAGGGTGCCACTCACACACATGTAACTACACATTTAAGAAACATAACAGATTAGTCAAAAACAGCAGGAGGCATAGGAAATATGCAGTTTCAGTTTTGGTACCACATGATGCCACATGTTCTTCTGACACGTTTCCACATTCACATAAGTATCATTAGTGAGGAGTTCCGGTCAGCGTGTGGTCAAACTTAAACTAATATATAGTTTGTGTTCCCATGATGTCAGCTCAGGTACAAATCTAAACATGATGTACATGTTTGTTCACATCAGGTCTTATAGAGGACGTGTGGCTCCAAGTCATGGACACCATTTTACTCCACAGAGCAGGTGCCTCCTTATGTCGCACACTGAGTCATCAAAGTCTCAGCAGGCTGTGCAGTCGCACAGATGGACAGCCTAAGCCTCTGCTGTGCATTCCGTCCACATATTCCATCACAGCTACACAGGTAGAAATTCAGCTTTGATGCATCTCAAAAGCCACAGTGTCAAGGAAACATGTTAGATTAAATAATTCACTGTAAAACCACCATGAATGCCCAAATAAGTTCATGACTAAATAAACTGAATATTCAACATGAACTAAATATAGAATTTACTGCAGTTTCTAATTCCTGAATATTTTAAGGGTTATTTGAGACATAGGTAAAGGCGGTGTGTCCCTCCTGTCCCACTGTCCTAGACCGACTCAGAAACAGTTCATGTTTGATTCCAGTTGGATCCATCTTCTGGTCCATATTTGGATCTTCTCCATCTATCTAAACCTCCAGATGCTGAACTCAGCTCCATCTGACATCACCTTCAACCACCAGTATTT
>JAPQRP010000024.1:41512161-41522423 GCA_037367295.1 Apogon hyalosoma | reverse complement strand
GGTGGGGGGGTGGGGGGTGCGGGGGTTAAGAGGTGAATTGGGATTCAGCCTCAGACCCGGTCTGCCTTACTCCTACTGTGCTCTGCTCTGTGGTCCTGAGGGGAAACTGTTACATAATCATTTCAAAGCAATGCATGGACAGAAGTCCCTCTAAATCCTGGTCACCACAGGTGTTTAGGTAGTAGTAGTCCACCCAGTATCAGCCTGACAGGTCACTGGATCCATTGTTTTATGTTTATCTGCACCGTTATTTGTTTTATCCAGTATGTGATGACATAAATGAATAAAAGTTTGCGTTTTTGGCTCTGTAGCAGATGCTCTTCTGTCTCTCTCATCATCCTTCTGTGGCTTTCTGCACAATCTGGCTGTGCTGATTTGGAACCACTAACAGAGTCTCAAATTTCACTACTAATGTAACAGTTTGAATACTTTTTAAACTTTATAAACTAAATAGTTCCTACTTTTTTGTATTTATTTAAAAATTCTGTAATATTTATGAGAATTGAAGCTGGGAGCTCTCCTGCTCTTAATGTTTTAAGATAATGCTGTGAATTGTTACAGTAACAGAACATAACATTGTGATATTCAAGTGAATCCATGTTTACAGTTTCGTTTTGATTACAAGTAGTCAATATTGGCCCTGAAAAACCCCTAGTTCAGCCCCTTCCTGTTTCAGACCCGCCTCTTATTCAAAACCAAAGTTCTGCTCCAGACCTCCCTGTGATCTTTGCAGCAGAGTTTATGACCGTACAGAGCACCTCACCTCCCATAAAAGACCAAGCCAGAAAACCACAGTATGTTCCACAAACATCCAGGAGTAACAGAAAACCTGAGCCAGAATCGACACTCTAATTTACTGACGGAACATAAAATGCATCGACATGTCTGTTCAATGAGACCCTGATGTAATGCGGAGCAGACCAGTGCCAGACAAGCTGGACTTTACATTTTGGTTTCTCAATCAAATGGAGCAGATCTGAGCTTCAGCTTTGGCAGATAGGATTCAGGATCAAACAGGGGCGATGGTTTTTAAAATGCATTTCATAGTTAAGTCCGAAAGATCAAAAGCAAGCACATGCCTAACTCCGGAAAAAGAACATTACATTATACTGTTACAGGTGGTAATTTAGTCTTGCTATGGACTGGGATACAGAAGCAGAGCAGGATGTTTAACTGTGTTCAAAATGTTCAAATATGGAAAACAGAGCTGCTCCTGCATAGCAGCCATAATCTGTTACTATGCGAGTAATATTCCAGCAGGTCTGAAGAACATTCCAGGACAGACTTAGGGGGCCCGGTCAGGACTCCATAGCTGTTGTCTAATATGTACAGTGGTACCAGTAAGCCTCGGTACCAGCCTGCCTCCCCTCAGCCTCCTCATGTCCCTGCCAAGCCGGGGCCATATGGGCCACAGCAGCCCTCCTTCCTGACCGAGGGAAGCTGTGTCCTGAATCTCTCTGGCCTGGCATGGCCCCCAGGTGCCCAAGTGCCGAGCTGGCATATGAGTATACAGTACCTACAGTGCGGGGCAGATGGACGGTGGTAAGAGGATGACAGGTAATGCTGGGACTGTGGCCATGAAGTGGCACCGGTGCCCAGTCTGCCCACGACCTGATGTCCTGGCGACACTAATGCATTTAAGGCCAGCAGCATTTCTGACAAAATACCTCATGTTATTTTCTTATAACATCACATTTTCTTTCAGTTTAACATCCCAGAACGCTCCACTGAAGTGCACATTTATTATTCCACAGATGCAGAGGGATTTGCTTTAGAAAAGAACATTGTAATATAACCAACTATAGGGTTTTATTCTGCTTCAAGGGGGGATTTAAAGATTTGAGTAGGTCTTAAAATGTTCTCCACATGCTACTTATACAATTCAGTTTCTGAAGTCAAATGGGTCTTTTATCTTAAATCATGTGGACCTTTCGTAAGGAGCCTTGACGTCAAAATGCGCTTTCACCAAGGTCCATCCACATGTCTCTTTATAGTTCTGCAAAGTCACAATATAACACCCCTATTGTATTGTCTAGGATTTTAAATATCTAATCTGCCCCAATGGTGAAGAGAAATATTTCTGCTCAGCCAAACAATCTGTTCATTCTTCCAATTACAGCTCTCTGAGGACTAGACACACTAAATGATTCAAAAGCAGCAGCTTAAAGAGTCCCATAATAACACTTCTATTCAGGCATGGCTCAGCCTCATTTGACACAGTGAGACTGAATTCTTTTCTAATCTGATAGAAAATCTGGAAAGCCATCAGCTATAAGAGGCACTTCCAGACCAAACAGACTTCTATCCAAGCAAACCTGCTGAGGTAAACAGACCACACAATAATAAAAGATGCAAAGTTGAGCCCTTAATCAGAAAGGAAAGTGTCATAACAGTGGATTAGCCAAGTGCATTCTCTCACAGTTGCTGTTTTGTTATTAACACAAACTTTCTCACTGTGACACATAAACACATCTGATTCTACTTTTGTGAGGACATCTCACTAACAGATTTCATCCTCTCTAGCTCCTTATTCTAACTTTATATCTAGTCCAGGATTCCAATACCTACACTACCATACCAATTAGCATGTCAACAAAACACTTCCATTGGAACACGTATTACATCAAATACAATATGACAAAAATAACGTCCTACTGCATCTGGCATACAAGACTAAATCTTCTCTGGCTATTCCTACCCACAATCCTCTACACTGACTGACAATGAGTGTGAACTTGTTACAGTCTGGGGCTGTGCTCTCAACCACATGCTTCTTTTGGTTTAAATGTTGTACAATGGACTAGAGCAGATGTACAGTAAGAGTAAGATCAACAAAACTCAACGAACAATGATGTGCTGAAGCCGTTTGTCCCAAAGTACGAGATCTGGACCACAGTCCGAGTCTTACCCCTCAAAATGTTGTGATAAGTGGCTAAAATGTCCCCCCAAACAGAGACAAGTAGTTGCATTTATCTACACAATAATACAGAGACACGCCCACATCGACAGGTGAAGAAGTTACCTGAGAGGGCGGTCCCGGGGTCTCTGGCGATGACAGACTGGCTTGGCTGTTGACACTCATGTCCAGCGTATCCACCTTTTCATATGTCCTCTTCTGCCTTCCAGGTATCTCCAAAGGGGCCAGGGCAGGGTTTCCAAGGTTACCGGCCCGGCTCAATGAGCGGGCAGGCCCAGTGAGGTCCTCTCGTGATGCACACCTGCCCGATGACCCCCCACCTCCTCCTCCTCCTCCATACCACCTGAGTGAGTCCGCAGGGGAGCGAGTCCGAGGTATGACGCCCCTCTCCCCCATCTCTGGGTCCAGCCCAGCTCGCACCTCCCTCATAGTGTTGGAGCGACTCACTACCTCCCTCATCTCAGCCATCAGTCTCTCATTGAGGGTGCACAGCTCCCCACTGCTCCCCACCGACCCCGGTCTGCCTCCTGCTCCCCCGCCGGCTCCCACCCTCCTCCTGCTTTTCCTCCTCAGACTTGGGGAGGGGCCAGTAGAGTAACCAGAGTCCTGATAGTTTGCTGTGGTCTGTGGGGTTGATGAGGTAAAGTCCTGTGAAGCCTGGCTGCTCTGCCTACTGTGTCGTGCTTCCATGGCACGCTGGACAGTGGCCTCCAGGACCCGCCAATTCTGCTTCTTATCCAGTGTACTCGGGCCATGGGTCCCTGGCTCTCTGTCCCTCAGCTGCCCCCTTGGCTGGGGCAGAGAGTGGGCTTGGGAGGGTGGATGTGACTGAGGCTGGGCTAGGGTTGGGTCCTGTCTGGAAATAGGGGAAGGCGTTCGGGTGGGTACAGGAGAGCCAGATGCGAGCCCCTGTTTTGGATCTACATTGACCATGTGCTTGATGCACTCCAGACCAGCTGGGCTGTAGTCGGAGGCAGAGGGATTCCTCCGGTGTCTGGCCCCTGGACCAGGGTGCTGAAGGTATCTTGGCTTCTGTAAACTGTGAGTAGGGGTCAGACGAGACAAAGGTTGCCCATTATACATGTGTGCACCTTCTACCTCCATGTCTGTAGGTGGCTCATCGTATATGGGGCACTCTGAAACTGGCTCGTCATAGATTGGGGCAGTGCAGCCATACTGGGGGGAGACAGGTCGCGGTGTGCTGGTCTGGGCCCTCTGAAGCAGTGGACTGGGATGGTTACTGTCAGGTGTCACCAAACAGAAGCTGCCGTTGCTGGCTTTTCTCAGGTGATGAGCCTGGCGTGTGTCAGCTGCCATTTTTCCAGAGGGGGCAGTCTTATATCCCTGTGTGGAGCTTAAGTGCCCCCCTTGGGCCTTGTTGCTGGAGGGATGCAGTGTGAATGTGTTGGCCTTCGCCTGTGTGCTGTGCTGAAGCTGCTGCTGCTGCAGTAAGGCTGGGCTTGGCTGGCCACGGCTCATACTGTTCACCTTCACCAACATGGCTGCTTTAGAGCCAGGTACAGGCTGCCACCTTTGGGAACCATCCCTAAAGGAAAGACAAACACAGAAGGAGACAAAACATCAGTCAAATGTCATCTGTACCTGGTCTAATCTGAGACCTATTGCACTGACATCACAGATTATGAAATGTTTCCAGACGGCTGTTCTTTGTCAGCTAAGGAAACAAGGAGCTTCTTTCCAGGACCCACTACAGTTTGTTTACAGGAAGGGTTGAGTGTGGATGATGCCTTAATGGATATGCTCCACATTATCTACCAACACCTGGAAACCACTGGCAGCTCTGTTCCAATCATGGTTTTTGATTTTTGTCCTGCTTTTAATATAATACAGCCACATATTTTAGTACGTAAGTTATTGAGTTTGAAGTTGCACCACTGTGGCCTGGGTTTTAGACTATCTTTGTAATCATCCTCAGTTTGTGAGACTTGGCAACAGATGTTCTGAAATGATCTTGACTAAAACTGGAGCCCCGCAGGGCACTGTTTTATGACCCTTCTTATTCACACTGCACAGGGCGGACTATAGGCACAGTGGTGCTTCTTGTCATCTGCAGACACGTTCAGACGGCTCATCCAGTGGTTGAACTAAGCCTGGACTCAGTGGACATTACTGTGGACAAAAGGATGAGGACCAAAATTCAAATTCAAAATTCAATTCTGTCTTTAAAGGACCATCCGCTCCATAGTATCTGTAATGGACTAAAAAGCTCCTTTAGTAAGTGAATGGTGATGCCCCGGTGTTCGACTGAATGTTTTAAGAACTGTTTGGTTTCTGCTGTTGTGAGTTTTTATGAGAACTCCATTTCAAACTGATATTGGGCTGATGCACTAATGTTACAAGGGTCTACAGCAGAGTCCACAATGATGATGTGTATTTTGTACTGTCTGTCTCTGTCTGTCTGTCCGTCCGTCCGTCCGTCCGTCCAGCATCTTGCTATACTGAATATAATATATGAAAGATATTTGCAAGTGAAAACATTCAAGCTATATATGTAACCTATTTCATGTACTGACACATGTGTAACCTTGAGAAACTATGTTTATATTATACATATGTACATGTAGAAATTGTACTTTTCTTGACATTTCATGTGTATATCAGCATATATCTTCATGTGTCCAGAGGATGGCTCAAACAGATCTAAAAGCACTATCAAATGTATACAATCCAGTACAGGCACTAAGACATGTTCTAAATGTAATCTATTTCAGAAAATTCAAGGCTGACGGTACTGGGAAAATCAGCAGCGAGCCACAAATTCTTCTCTAAACATTTCACTGACCTCCAACGACTTAACTCCATTTTTAGTCTGGCAGTCATAATAGCCTTGTCAAAACCATGAGATAATAATGCCAGTGTGTATGTGTGCAAACCAAGTACCTAAAAATACAGAGGAGAACAATACATCTCACTGAAACACCAAACACGTGACTAAGAGGTCTTGAGTATGAAAAGTAATTGATCTGAGAGAAGTCTGGATAGTAGTTAATAGCTGAGAGGATCTTCACTGGGTCCAAAGGTTAATTCGTCTCCTTTTGGTTGAATGGCTGGGCTAACTTCAAACCCTGTGGCCCACTACTAATCCCAGCAATGTAAAACAATCTGCCATCAATCTGGTCACATGGCCCTGTACTCTGCTGTCACTTCATAATCTTCCTTGTGAAATGAGGGCTTTTCAATCTGCAACTGATCAAAAACAGCACTCTAAAGCGGGCGTTATTTAAATACAGTTGGCAGCTGGCCACAGTAGGACACGACACGACACAGTCTGAATATACAGGGTCAACACTTCCTGCCTTAATCAAAGGTTCAACAGGTAAGTAAGTTTTAAGTCCGGCAAGGTAGACTTACCTTCCTCCTTTCAAGCCTGTCTTCTTAGCATTCAATGGGGTAATTAATTAGATCAAAGCCTGTCACCTTCTGTCCTTGTAAATCCAAACATAAACACAGGTCTGTGTGGCCACAGCTAGCGTTCAAAGGCTTCCCTTTTCCAGGAGCACAACGACTCAGTTGAGAGTTGGGTTGTAACGGCAGGAAGAGGACGGCGAGGGAGGAGGAGGAGGGAAAGAGGCGGCCTCTCCTCCCCTAAACTCCCTGGAACAATGCTCAAACAATTCCCCTGAGGTCATCAGGCCAACGGCAAACTTCCTTCAGTCCACTTAGCTACAGCTCTGCCCCCCCCCCTTCTCTCAGGACCCAGTGCCACCCCTGGTCTATAGAGTGACTCACACCACTTTTGTGGTTTGAATGTCAACAGGCTCTCATCTTCAAACGGTCCCACAGATTCACTATCCGGGTAGGGCCTGCTAACAAACAGCTGGATCTGAGCCACCTGGAACAGCACCAGGACAGTCTGCCACAACCACCGCTGTTGGGAGAGCTCCAAATCTCCCCCACCTCAACCAAGACACTTTACTGCAACTCACACACAGACAGACAGACAGACACGTGTGAAGACAAGGAGCTCTGATGGATGGGACTCACCCAAAAACCACCGCTGTTCAGTTGTTACAAGTGGGTGTGAGTGTGTGGTTATATGGGCTGTGAGGAGGAGGATGATGGGTGACAGCTGTAAAGGTGAGAAGCCACTGTTTGTGCTCTTTGAAACAGTGTATGTTTTCTCACACTGGTTCTGTCAAACAGGAGGTGGTGATACGAGTGCTACAAACTTGTTGCCACCTCAGCAGTTGATGCGCAGCTGACCATTTAGCACTGGTGTGCCACGGCAGGAACAGCTCACACATGACACATCAAGGGTTTTCCTGTAGTGAAACTGCTAAGAAAAACACAGAGGACCTCACACGTAAAGTCACATAATCAAATTCCTTCAACATTATCAAAGCAAATCAAAAGTCACTGCTCACAAACACATGAAAATAATCAGTGGGATTCATGTGTAAATCTGTCTTCTATATGTTCTTTCTGGGGGGTTTTATGGGGAATAACCCTGACACTGAGGTGACCACTACTTCCTGTTCAAAGAGGTCCTCTGGAGGCTTTGAGACAGGACTTCCCCATATGCAAACAGGAAATGCCAAATGCAATGTTCACACACTGCAGCCTGAGCGGAAGAAAGAGCTAAATCTTAATAATAGGGGTTTATAAACAGCTTTGCTAGATTTTTGACATAATACACACAAAATTCAATATCTTTAAAACACAGTAACCCCAAAGGCTTTAACTTCCTGTCCAAACAAGCACAGGCTCTGAAAAATGTCAGCCTTCAGTATTAATTCTGCCCGTCCATATTAAAACTAAATGAAATCTAATAAGGTTTAAAATAACAATAGTAAAACGCCTCTCCTTTAGGGACTGAAACTGAATCCACTCAGTGGCTTGTGAGGAGCGCTCCAGCTCCCAGTGTTGGAAGAGGAGGATTTCATGAGGCTTTGTCTGTGTTGTTTGCCTGCTATTGTTCCAGCCAGGCTCAGAAAAGGTCTAGTATGTTCACCCCCTCCAGTGTTGGCACATTATGTTAGATGTCAGCAGGGAGTGTGGTGCAACCATCATCAGTATTGCATGGAGGCCCGCAGCCAACTCCAACAGTAGGGCTGTACAGAAACAGCCTTCCATCTCTATCCAAAGTCTGTAATCTTATTACACAGCTCCAGCAACACTCACATATCAGTAAACCCAGGGTCAACCGAAGAGTAGTGTGATTACAAACCCAGGACCAAAAGAGAGACAAAGACGGTTCAATGGTGAGAGAGTACAACAGGCGTAGAGTGGGGAACGTTTGGTGGTAGTGGTGGGGAGGTGAGGGAGAATGGAGGGTGTGTGAGCATGTGTAAATGAGAGAGGGTGGGGATTAGTCGTGGGAGAGTGCAGCGAGGGAATGAGCGGGAAGGCTGGCATTCCACAGAGCTCATTCAGGGGCCTCTGCGACAGAGTGGGGAGCCCCACACAATGCACGGCTGTGCCATCGTCACGGAGACGCCTCCTTCAACAACAGCGAATGAGTGGCGGGAGGGAGGGAAGAGCGGAAATATGAGAGGAAGGAGCCATCTTCAACCTCTACAGACGGCTCTTACATAACCCTGAACAGGCCCGGACTTCGGTCTAATGATGAAAGTTGTTTAGAAAGGGTGTGTTACCTGGTTGTCAGGTGTTTGCCGAATGTTAGCTAAAGGAGGGGTATAGTCTACAGCAATTTAACTCAAAGGCTGAGAAAAGACATGAAATGGTCAAGATCTGTGGGAGTAAAGTAAACTTCTCCACATTTCAATGGATCTTTTGCTGTTTGCAGAGAATCAACTCCATTTTAGCTTTTTCACAAGCACATGCGGTGGACAAGGACACACCTATGGTATTCTGAGAAATGCACTTACAAACCCCCTCTTTCTAAGCTTGCATGTGAAAGCTTTAACATCGTGAAATGAAAGATAAAATGAAGTTAGAGGCCCCTTCAGAAACCGGCAGGGTAATCTGATTGGCCTCTAGGGCAGCAAATCAACTTAACGGTCAGCAAATTTCAATTAGTCTGGCAGTTCTACTGTCTCACAGCCGTGAACACACAGTCCTAGATATTCCAGTCACCACTCTGAAAATTCTTCTGGTCAGGTTGTCTCAATAACCAGCTAAATATACTATGGGGACACTCCTGTCAGCACATGTTCTGTCTCCTCTTTCTTTCCTGCCTGGAATAACTGCTGCTGTTGGAAAAGCTATCAGCTGAGTCACGTCAGAGGATGGGGAGCGATATGGATTAGGAAGTTCTTAAATGCACCCCCTGGGAGTAGCGGGGTCTGAAAAACAGAGGTTATTATTAACACTGACTGGACAGGAAGAGGAAAAGAGGTCGTACAGGCCAATCTTCTGTGGCACAAACACCTTAGAGCGAAGACCAATAGGATCACAGCGCTCTACGTAGAGGAAGGAAACAGAGTCCACAAAGAGGATTCACTGAGGACAATGACATATCCACCTCAGCAATGTTCGCTTTTGGACAATTTGCTTGAGAACAAAAAAACCTCCCCCAGCATAAAACTGAGGCGAGGCTTGATGCCACATAGCTGCTGTCCAACACCTCCAGAGGCAGCTGTCCTGCAACAGCTGAAGTGATACACCTCCCTCCTCTGAGCCAAGATGTCTACCAGCTGTGCATGTCTGTGGATCCCACAGCCCGACCCTGTGAGGAGTGCCAGGCCGGACCACAGGACTGCCACTAGTATTGGCGCTCAAGTGGCAGGATGAGGCCAAACCCAACTGGATTCCACAAGGACCTGCCTCTGGAATTTAAAAGTGCATCTCAGATGTCATTACAGCACACACTGTGGATGACATGAGTAAAACACGAACCTCTACTCAGAAAATTACAACATTTAAGGCAAGAAATAGTAGAGTTTGTAGAGAACGATGATGTCTGATTGGAAATGTTTGACGCAAGGCTGTGTGATGATCTAAATCTCAGATCCAAATATAAGTCCTTTTATATCCAGTAGTTTATGCAACATTACGACATAGAAAGGCCCATTTATTTCGTAAGGCCTTGATCGTATTTGATTTTGGTTCTCCTTTTAATTAGATGTTTGCTCTGCGTTGAACTGGCGACACATCCAGGGCGTACCCTTCCTTCACCCCCATGAGCCTCATGAGGAAAAAGCAGTTTATAAAAATGGATGGATTAGACCAGTGTTTTTCAACCTTGGGGTCTGGACCCCATGTGGGGTCGCCTGGAATTCAAATGGGGTCGCCTGAAATTTCTAGTAATTGATAAAAATAAAAAACAAAACAAAACAAAAACCTTACTAAAACTGAAGCACTGTGGTACTGTTTATCTGTCAAATGTTCAAACTGAAGCACTGTGGTACTGTTTATCTGTCAA
>JAPQRP010000024.1:41496441-41508637 GCA_037367295.1 Apogon hyalosoma | reverse complement strand
ACATTATATAGACTAAATGTGTCTGAAATTAACCTGGATTTGAAACAGAGGATAGAAACTATTACAGGATCAAAAACTTAACAAAACAAAAAAAAAAGTCTCTGTTTTGAATGTCTGGGGTCCACAGAAATTTGTGATGTTCAAATGGAGTCAGGAGGTAAAAAAGTTGGGAACCACTGGGCTAGACGTTTGCAATATAAAAGCAAAATTATAACAAATCGTAAAAAGAAAATGTGTTGAACTATACTTGCTTCCAGGAGTGCTTGGGTCCACTGTGGGGACCAGTCTGCAGCATAATTTCCAAAGTATAGATTTGTGGCCAGTGTCAGACTGTTTATACCAAAAACTGGATCTATGAGAGAGAAGTAGTCCATCTTTTAGGTAGAAGCTCCTAATTTTGTCTTGGCTGGTCAGAGTCCCACCCTGTTCAGTGTCACGTTCACTCTCCTATGTTGGGTTGTGTTGCCTTCATGTAACACATGCCGCAAAGAAGAACAGAAGATGTCATGCAAACGACCAAAAATACTGCCTTGGAGTGCAAAATAAATGACAGAGCATAATGGGAAACACTAGAAGATCCTCAGTCACATGAGAAGTATCATCATGTCACACAACTGTAGGATGAAGGTAAAAGCCCTAAAGGCACCATGAACAAAAAACACCTGTGTGTCCTGTGAGTCAGCTGAGAGAATCAGAGCAGCAGCTTGAGGCGACTTCATGTGGTGCCACTGGTTCTTCAGCAACACACGGGCCACATTCTACCTCACCACAAGAACAGAGAGCGAGAGAGAACGGCTTATTGTAGAGGCGGCTTTTAAATGATATCCAAAATAAAACAAAGGAGCTTTTTGGAGACACCGCTCCAGTGAGACACAGAAAACTAGAACTCTGTAATCTAGATCAGGAAAACGCCACAGACTTTGCATTTACGAGTCAAACACCGAGCACAGAGAAATGTAGCTGAGATAAAAACTTAAATAAAGTCACTGTCACAGCGAACCAGACCAAAGCACTTAGACACATAACTGGATGACGAGTTCAAAGTGCAACTTTTTCACAGAGGAAAAAGAAAGGGGGAAAAAACTATTACAGTCCGACTTAAAACAGCATCTGGAAAGAGCTGAAAAATGAGCTTACCACACCAGGAGCAGCGAGATAAAAGTCTTTCAGAGTGTAAAAATGTTGTGGCTTGGTCCTCAGAGTAGCAGTAGATGAAAAGCAAGAGGCCTGCGCACCGTAAACATGCAGACAATGTGTGACTCATTAAAACTCAAAAACCTAATCTACTCTTAAGACACCCCCACACTTCCTAAAGAAACCTAGCTGTGCTTTCTCCTCCATGACTCACAGCTACACAGACATAGCTATAAGGGGGATGTGTTTTGTTTTGGGGTTTTTATACTTTTGCTTTCACAGGTGTGGTTTTTTTTTTTTTTTAAATCCCTTAAAAACGTCCTCAAAATAGAAACTGAAACAAAAATTAAAGGGAAAGATTTCAAGTTCTGTTTTTGTTTTGCATAGGTTGTCACACACTTGTCAAACTTTATGGAGTATCTCTAAGCAGTTAAAACTATCGGCCCGATGTCTTGTCACCTCTTTAATGTGAAGACTGAACTAGATAGTACACAATAATCAACGAAACAACCCAGACGTAAAAGCAACCAAATCTGTGTGTGCTCCAAATCTTTTCAAAAAGCATCGAGACCCAACTAACAGTCAGAGAAGACGAGTTGTAAGTGTCTAATGTCAGCCTGACTGCTATAGACTGAATGCTGGTGCACTGCTATATCATTACAGGGCTAAATGAGAGGGCACATACATGTCATTTTGTGTCCTTCTCTATTCAACATACCTCGACTTCCTGCTTAGAGAAAGCAGAGTCGACCCTGAGGCACAGTTTGGTTTAAGTGAGGGCCTTTGTTCCTTTCAGTGCCCCATTACACACCCCAGGCCGGCCCCTGAGACAAAAGAGAGCTGTGACCCTGACGTGAACCACCTAGGATCACTTGGGTTGTCTAACACCATGCTGTCATGTGTCCTCAGCAGACTTCTAACATACGCCCAACCCCAGCAGGTCTGCCGAAACGTTCAAGCCCACCCACAGATCATACGAACATCTACGGTGGAATGTCCTACAGATGTTACCTGGATGATGACTCACAGACACACACACACACAAACACTGAAAGATTGAAAGGTGGGTGAAATCCAGTACATGTGTTATGTTATTATCATTAATAATGAGTTTGTCTTGGATCTCGACTTCCCCAAAGTGTCATGTGACTGACATGTTTACACCTGGAGATCACGGTACTTCCCTGATGAGCTCCACAGACTGTAGGTACTAGAAAATTCCCAGGACGTGTGATAACACTTGGTGAATGAGTAATAGATTTGGCATACGAGTGAGCTCATATGCTCAGACTTCCTATAAGCGCGAACACAGACAAATACAGAGCGAGAAACACAAAGAGAAAGGAAGCCCCATCTACAAACCTCTGCTTAGAATAACACGGAGGGTGTGTCGTATGGAAACTCTTCTATCTCCTATGACCAGATTTATTAATAGTATGACACAAAAGGAACCTGGTGTTGGAAGAACTGAGCTTGTCACATCCTCACAAAGAACAGTATTGTTTTTAAAACTTTTCATCTCCACTCCAATTTCAGCGACAAAACTAAAACGAGACCTTTTTAAAATAGCTCAGACATTGAAACGAAACATTGAGGAACATGAACTAAAAAAAAAAAATGCTTACCCTATGGAACTGGGAAAGTTATGACCGGAAAAAGCATGACTTAAAAAAAGGAAGAGAACTATATTCTTACCACGAAAGCCCCTGACGTTCTTCTGTTCGGGGTGGGACAGAGCAATTAGTGAACCTCAAACCACAGTGACCCTTCCAACTCCTCGATGAAACGCCCTAGTTTGCTCTTCTCCATCGATCGTTGTCATTATCAATAAAGAAAGAGGACAAACAAGCCCCGAGTTTGTTTTCATCCATTTTGAGCCGTCACATTCCAGCCTCACTGGGTGCATTTTACTCTGGTTTCTAATTACCTGCTAAGACATGGCGGCTGTCGAGCATCTGAAGGGCCATATGGCTAAGTAGGATATCAAGCCCCCGTGGGCTAAAGGCTCCTCAGCCGCCTTCTGAGGAATACAGCTGGCCACTGTTTTCAGGGTAGACAGACAAGGTGCTGGGAAAGGTTGAGTCACCAGTGTGGGACCCTGTGGGGAGTTTAACATCCCCCACACATAAACCAGAGGCAACACTACCAGACCTCCAGTCAACAGCCGTGACTGACCAGTTAGTTCCCCCTCCACCTTTACATTTTCCAAAAGACTGGTGGGTCAGAGGAGAGCCCTCTTAATGGTCAAGGTGAGGTACCAGAAGATCGAGGAGAAACCAGAGAGGCAGAGTCACCATGGCAGAGCCTCTGAAAACCAGCAGGGTCTCACCCTGTTTATAGGCGGCTGGAATGTAGCGGTTCTGCTTGTTATTAACCACAGACAACACTCTCTCACATGCCTCTCATGCATGTGCGTTTAAGCTCTCACCCATAAGAGGAGTTACAGTCTTTGATGGCCTGGGGCCGAAATTTGTTTTAGGAAAACGAAACGAGCGCTGGAGCAGAGCAGAGCAGCGGTGAGCAGACAGAAGGACACTAAGTTGGCCTCTGTGGCCCGATGCCAGAGGAAACAGAAGTGGCATGTGTGGAATCCAGCTTAGAGAGAAGAAACGCTAGACCACAACTCCAAACACATGATGGGATCGCTGAATGACTTACTGTTGGAGGTCATTTGGCCCCAACAGTCGAAGCTGGAGGGGCAGAAGGTTGTGAACAGTAATGTAACTGACTGCCTTTTGTCCCCATTTGGTAGTGATTTGCTCCACTGCCTGAACATGGTTCACAGACTACAACAACAAAACATGCAACATATGGAAAGTTCAGATAAGTAAGAGCCCGAGAATAAAAAAACAGTTTGAGATTGACCCGACTGGTAAAAGGTCAAAATAATCCCAAGAGTCCTCGAAGCAAAAGCATTTGAAAGTCATTACAATTCACTCTAGCACATGCTGTGATGACTATCACATTTCCTCACTTCTCTGCTGGTTATACGATCTACTGATGATTAAGCACAAATCCCATTCCAGACATACAGTAGAGACGACTGCAGGTCTGCCCTTAAGTCACTTCGTTTTATCTTTATTTAGTCTATCAGGTTCTTTTTACAGTTCTAGTTACTTACAGAACCATGAGTATTTTTATTTTCATTTTGGGGAATTTTAACTTTAATTTAGGTTTAATTTCAGTTTTCTTTCCAGATATTATGAATAAAGCCTTGATTTACAGAAGCTGAGAAAGTCAAGATGAAAAAAAAAAAAAAAAAAAAAAAGCCATGTATGTGTTCACATACTTGGCCAATAAAGCGGATTCTGATTAAATTAAATACTGCATGACATCTGCTGATTAACAAAAATATTGTTTGTATATGTTTATATTGCATACAAAAATAACTGCATTCTACTCCATTAGCTTCAAATAAATAAGTTAATACCAACTCTGTCATGTCATCATTTAAATCCACACAGATCTTGTCCAGATATACAAGTATTACATCTTTGTGACCTCCAGGATGTTCATTTTTGTACTTTGGCCTGTGCACGTTTATTCTTATTCAACCAAACTGTACAAACCCATTTATTCTAGTATAGCATGAACCATTAACACTGGGGGAAAATTAAGTTTTTGATTGTGCTGGAAAATTCCATTTCAAAAGAATGTTATTTTGGTTTCAGCACTAGTCTGCGTTTCTTCTACTGCCCTGCTTTGGTCGGCCTTACCTCGGTGGCTCCTTGCTGCTCTCAGTGCTGTGGTCAGTGCTGCTTCCGTCTCCCTGTGATCTGCTGTCCACTGACGGGTCCAGCTCAGGATTGGGAGCTTCATCGCTGCTCTCCAGGGCTCTGGGTAGGGTGCCGTCTCCATCCTGCTCGGGCAGAGGGGTGCAGCGGCCTTGGCTCCCCATGCTGCTGATGCTCCCCGTGGTCCCGTGGTGGTGTCGCTCCACACCCGCTCCAGCTCGCTTGGCATCGTTGCAGCGCTTCATGGCCTGAAGCTGGGACAGGGGCACTATATCAGCGCCCTGGGGACGGTGCCAGACGGTGCGGCGCCCGGTAGAGTTGTAGTAGTAGAAGCGTCCGCTGTGGGGGTCAAACAGCTCCCACCACTGGTTTCCGTCTGCCTGGCGGACTGGAACACCTGGAGGGGGTTCCCAGCCGCACTCACCAGTAGTCAAATTCACATACATACGCTCACGAGAGCGTGGCTCCAGGATCTCCACCCAATCAGAGCTGAATGACAAGACACAGAGCAAAGGAAAGAGTGTTTTTTCAAGCTGTAATTGACAATGGATTATTCACCAACAGGAAAGGATGATGATTCAGAGGCCATAACAGCCACGCTTCAGTACTCATCAAGCTGACATGCAGTAAATAACTCACACTGTTTGACAGACTGAGAGGCTCAAAAATGCCCCCTTTCCCATATGGAGACAGTGTCAGTGTTCATGTCCCCTACATGAATCCATCTGCATGTGTGTTTGCTAGCAGTGATGTCATCTCTTTAGCTGAGGATGGAGTGAATAAGGAGACAGGTGGACACGCTCGGTGAGACACCAGGCATGGAGTCAGCAGGGCCCAAAGAGAACCATACGCTCCGAGTGCAAAAACGCAAAAATCACTGAGCTTAACTACAATCACAGAGTGACAACAGCTGACTCAGCACAATACACACAGAGGGAAAAAGAGAGAGCAGGGGAGCAGCAAAAAGGGAGGTAGAGGCCAAGAGAAAAGGAGAACACAGACAACCAAAGACCCAACCTAGTTTACAGAAAAGTTCACAAGCAAAGAGCTCTGCGAAGGAGGACAACTAACTACACAAATCAGATAATGATCTAAATTTGATCAACATGAGAAGCCACTGTATCGGTGTTCGATCAAAAGTGTGCTGCGACACTGTTAGCACACGTTATCGACACCGTTACAGCCACCTGTACAATCAGTGTCAATAACTACGTCTGACAAACAAGTAAGGACCGCAGCTTTCTAGAGCCGTATATCCAGGTCATGCTAGCCTTCAGTGGGCTCCTGTATGTCTCCTTTGAACTAGTTCCCTAATGTGGGCCTTAACTGTGTCAGCAGATCCACGTGGGAACATGAACACTGCAAAGAGGCAGAGTCATTTCCCCAGGCTCTGCTTCACAGTATATGTTTAGATCAGAGCCACAAAATATCCAATAAATCAAACCTTTCCTGTTCTGGCTTTCATAATGATCACTTGAGGGCCCTGGCAACGCTACGTCCTTTCTCTCCATCCCGATCAGAATCCCACCCCCGACTGTAGCCTACTATCTCTGAGAGAGAGAAGAGCCAGTGGGGAGGAATTAGTGTCACAAGGATCTACTGTTGGTTTGGATCTTTTCCCGGTTTTCTTTGGACAGAAAAGCCTTTCTTCTCCCTGTCATACTTGTTTGTGCACAGAGCCAGCTGTCCAGGCTACCTGTGATGATCAGAGGGCATGAAGCTCTTGTGTCCAACACATAACCACAGTCGCAGCTCATGTAGGTGCCAAGTCAATCCCCTGTGTGCATCCACAGCCTCAGAAATAGACACAAGGGGCTGTGGTGCCAGTCAGGTCTGCCAGGGTTACAATATGACCCTCCCAGACACAAGTCACCGACAACAACAGCTGTTTCCTTCTACAGTCACATCAGGCTGACACCCGCTTGTGTAATCCATCTCTAAAATGTTACCAGCAACATCAAGCTCTTCATTAGATGTTTTAACAGCCAGAAAAACATAGAAAGGCTGGATATAGAGGCCGTGCCCGTATGATCTGCCCATGTGTCAGAGGGCTCAATGCTGTGAAACCATCTGGTCCGGTCCCTCACACCGGGCACACGGCCCTAACCTCAGTGGAGTCCACACTTAAGGTTATTTATACTTTAAAGCCACTTAGAATAAAAGATACGAGAGGGGAAACTTCTACACAGGTCTCACATATTAACTGGATCTGATCGTCTGGGCGGTATGGATGGAAAGTTCATCCTGATAAACTGTTAAATTACAGTGGATATTTATGACTGAAGCAACAAAAGGTTGAATTTAAGCACATATGTAACCACAACACTGACTTTAATATGACCTGCCTGAATGATATAAGCAGCGTGTGACAGCAGTTTTCAGCAATACAGTTATGATGTAATTTGCTTGAAATTTAATATCCAAATAAAAAACGTATGCAAATTAGCTGTATGTCTGTCAGCTTTAAGGGAACATCGTTAATACTGACCTGAAATAAAAAGGACAAAAGTGTGTACATTTTTTTTGTCATTCACTGCCTTTCAGTCAGTCTTTATGATGGGTTCATGGCATATGTTTATTTCGTGCAGACAATAATTTAACCTGCGTATCAGGGCCCAACATGATGTCATGACTCATGTAAATACACCACTTTTAATTGTCCTGTTATCTGTAGGCATTATAAGCTTTCCGCATGTATGTTTACACCATTATTAGGCCCCTGTCCAACCTGAATGGATGCATCAAACACTGCGCACTGAGGGTTCAGGTTACGTAAACCGGAGATCTTGGCGAAAATTGACACGCGATCAAATGTTGTTGAATAACACACGAAAGGTCAAAAATGCGTAGGTATAACACGCCGACAACCATAAGAACTGGTGTGACATACAACGCTATTTCATGAGCTCAGTCTCCAGGCCCGATACCGAAGGACAAATGACTTCTGTCTCATTGTACCACTATTATCTGACATGTCACTTTTATTCAGACATCTTCCACTCTTTGTGAATGCAGTGTAGTAAATGTAGGCTGGTGTGTGCATTTAATCTGATTACAAAAGTATTTGGTCTTGAAAGACGCTGACAGTATATTTGTTCAAGGGGGTGGCGTTTAGGGTTAGGGTAACCCTAACCCAGGAGAAATGATACTTAATAGGTTTTATTTTGGACATAAAATGTTTTATTCTACAAATTTCAAACAGAACATTCTGGGGGATGGTAATTTTATAATGTTACAGAGTTATTCCAAAGGTTCAATATGGACTCCGACTAAATGTTTCCTGAACTTGGTTTACCACCTCTTCTGAAACGGCAAGCCGTCCACATCCTTTTTTCTGACACAAACAGCCTTCCTCTTGAAACTTCTTATGCCTGTCCAAATCTTTCTTTCCTGTTGGTGCTTGTTTATGACATTTTCTATCAAATTCTCGTTGCTCATTCACATTTGACTGAGTTTGTTCATACTTCAATACACAGAACGCCTTTTCTGTCGCAGTAAACAGCATGTCTATTCCTAAAAGTACAACAATATAAATGATTACACTTTTATGAGCAAAAAGAGCAAACTAATTTGAACAAATTATTAGGTGATGAAATGATGTCATATTTTTTGGGACACCCTGTATATTGAATTACAGCCAAATGTCAGTTATTTTTGTCACACGTTCCACCTGCAGATTTAACTTTGTACCTGAATAGTGACGTCGTACAACAAACTTGCAGTGTTTCACTCACAGTATGTTCTAATGTCAAGCAAAGAGTTTTGAAGCCAAGGAGGGAGCACATTTGGTGTTTGGTGATGCAATCACACTTTGAGTTTGTATTGAATGCATTTAACTGAGCTGAACATTCTAGTAAATAATGTTGTTGCTGCTGTGAACAATTGCCAGTGCATATTTGTTTTACTGCCCAGGCCTAAGTGTTTGTTTGTGCTGCGAGGCTGGAATCATAACAGCATGGTGTTTATGGTCTGACTACTCACAAAGACAGAGGGGTCCACGATGAGGCCCACCTATTAGAAGATGACTTTCACACTGATTAAAGCAGCGGCACTTAACAGGCGGGAAGCTCTGCAAATAAAGGGGCATTGAAAGCCGAGGCCAAACAGTCAATTCCACACCACACATACCAGAGCCTTTATCCTTTTTCTGCTTCAGGCTTTCAAAAGAGGCATTCCCACACTTAGAAACTGATCTGTCTGTGTTGCAGTCCTTCATATCTGTCCATGTGTTATAATTGTAAAGGCAGCGTTTTGTTTGTGATTAACAACAAGCCATGGCCTTAATGACTTCACTGATAAACACAGAGGCTGAAGAAGCAGACTGTGGGTCCCTCTTTGTGCTTTTTTAAATCTCAAATTCCACAGCAGTGATGACACTGGGGAAGCTGGCTCAAAGTTTAACAGGCGGAACAGCGTCCTGGACACCCCAACAGGAACCCACAGTTTGAGGGTCAACTGTGGAGGCCGGGCCTGACGGGCTTAGATGTATGGGGTGCAGTGGTTGCATAAGGACTGTTCCCTCAAGGCAAATAAACAGAATTTAGAGCTGAGAGAGGGCCTGCTGGTCTCTGTTGACATAACCAGATAAGCAGGAAGCCAGACCGGTGTTCAGGTTCTGATATTCCTGGAACATCACTTTACTCAAACAACATGAGAGATGTTCATTATGCAGGTTTGTCCAGTTCGCTGGCTCTTATTTTCTGCAGGATTTGCCAAGTCAACCTAAAAAAAGAAAAAACCTTGATTCTCTAAAATGTTTTCTAACATCTGTGCAAACATCACTGTGGTTCCTGTCCGATATATTATAGACGCCTGCTTTGTCCAGTTACAAGTAGTAGGAAAACAGATAAAGTACAGGATCCATGTAGTAGAAAACTACAGAAGCAGTGTAGAAGTATGGTGTGGGATTCTAAACAACTGAGCCAGTCTCAGTCTCATGCTGCAAATGTTCATAAATGGTTTGGAATGCAGTCTGGACCACCTCAGCAAAGTTAAATGTTTTGTATTGATCTAAAATTAACTTACTACACAGACATATTCCTACGACAGGAAGACAGAGCACCTGATTTACCTCTGAGGAAAATTAAGCCAACACAAGTGCTGTTGAGAACTGTGAAAAGAGTTTGTCGGATCCTTCATACTTCAAATAAACATAGGATGAAACACAATACTTTGTTGTTTGTGTGTATAAAATGCATTCTTTTTACTGTACTGTAGTATAAGACACTACTGTCCCGTGGTGCATAGCTTCTTTGTCTGCATTTGGGTCAAGGAGACGCTTCATCAGCCCATGGTTATTCAGCAACTAAAAATAAAGCTTGTCAAATTGTGAACAAAAAATCCCTACAAACAGTCGACATCTGAGACTGACACAGTCAGACGTGCACACGAACACACCTTCTAAACTATCTTGATCCTCCAGTCCCCAATGTGCCAGAGGTCTCCTTCAGAAGGAGAAAGACTTCATCTATCATCTGCAATTCACACTAAGCTCCAAAAATAACTGGAACCAGGAGCGGTTTCCCAGAGCGAGGGAAACAACAGAATACAGCTCGTGGAATCTGCCCTATTGTTCGAGGCCAACGCCAAATCGTAAATGGCACTTTTCCCAGCAGTGGTAAACACAGAGGGCTGGACAATACCTTCACTAGAAATAGGCCAACGTGTGGTGTTGTGTCATTGTCCAGCTTTGGATTTCAAACAAACTCAAATACCAGTGAAATTGTTGATTTCATCAAAAAGATAAACAGAGGGAAAAAAAAGACTATGACCGAACGAAAGCAGCAGTGTTCAGCTAAGGGTCAGATAATCTAAGGGCTGAAGTGTAGCTTCATGCTCCACTGCTTTAGTGGCATTTCTGATGGACAGATAGAACGCCTTTCAGAAACTGAGCCAATTGAAGAGGAGCAACATTCAGTTGTCCATAACCTTGTTAAGGTGAGACAAAAGACCAAACCAGTGAGCCTGTTAAGCTCTAATTTTCCATTTACCACTCTGGTAAGGTAACCTCTAACCTTTTCCAACAACAGACTATTCTGAGCTGCTGCTTGTGATCGTCCCATGTGGACTAAGGCGTTCTCACACAGGCCCTGCCATTCATTTAGGAAACCTTAGCACTGTGTTCACAAGCAACAGCAACAAGTGCCAAGGTCCACCCTGATGGTATATTTACAGACCTGCCGTTTCCTATTTACAGACATAAACCAGCCTTTAACCGTGGATACTGGCCTTAAAATAAGTCATCCCTCACAAGAGTTAAACATTTAAGCCCATGTTGATGCATAGGTGAAAAATTATTGAACTAAAATGTATAAAAATGCAGTAATAATGACAAGCAATTGGTAATTTGCCCAAGCAAGCTGAGACCTGTGCCCCCGTACAAAATTAAAAGTGATAAGTCAAAGCAGACTCCTGTCTGATTATGTATAAACATGTGCAAAGTCTATTCAGCAGGGCTGCTAGGCAACCCTTTTATCTAAATATTGTAAAACAAGGGTAGGGACACGGACCGACTACTGAGTGCTTGGCAGCAGTTCCAGCAGCTGTGACTAACGAAGAGCGTGACAGTAAACCTGGCACATTGAATGTGACGGCCACGGTCCTGCCTACTGAAGGGAAGAGGGCAGCAGCTCTAGGCTGTGGAAACCCAACACCAACACTGCAGACTCGACTGTACTCAGACAAATGCAGAGGCACCTCAACACTGGTATTTTGGATTTAGCTTCCATTCAGCTTCTGTCTTAATAAGCACAATTAGGCTTTTCTCTGGGTTTTCAGGTCCTCTGTGTGTTCCAGACTTTTCCATACGTTTGTGGAAGACTTGGGTGAACAGGTGGTAGAGTTAGGGGTTCTCCTGCAACAATCTCATGTCATTCAATGCTCTCCACATTTATTTTGACCTGATTTTGGCTTAGGCGTTGCTCCGTCTAAGCCTTATAATGGTCAGGATAGTCCTCATAAACAAGTGCAATGTGTTTGTTTATGTAGTGAGGTTTTCTTTTCACAGAACTCGATGCCCTGAGAGCTGATAAATACATGCGCCTCTTTAACATGTTTTTACTGCCAGTAGTTTGTTAAAAAAGAATGAGACATTAATCAGATCCAAAAGAGGCTAATCTAGTCTTTATCAGACACATAGGACTGGAACCCTCCACTTCATCAAACGTTACTGTTGAAAACAGAGGCACGACAATGTGGATATGGGTTGACTTTGTGCAAACTGACTCCTGCCCTCCACCCCCACATCCAGAACAATCAGAGAGAGAGAGAGAGAGAGAGAGAGAGAGAGAGAGAGAGAGAGAGAGAGAGAGAGAGAGAGAGAGAGAGAG
>JAPQRP010000024.1:41374526-41385593 GCA_037367295.1 Apogon hyalosoma | reverse complement strand
GGGTCCGGTCATGTGACCACATGGATCTGATGGTGTGCGCGTCCGGTCATGTGACCACATGGATCTGATGGTGTGCGCGTCCGGTCATGTGACCACATGGATCTGATGGTGTGCGGGTCCGGTCATGTGACCACATGGATCTGATGGTGTGCACGTCCGGTCATGTGACCACATGGATCTGATGGTGTCCGGGTCCGGTCATGTGACCACATGGATCTGATGGTGTGCGGGTCCGGTCATGTGACCCGTACGGGGTCTCCTACAGCGTCTTCCTGCGGGCCTCCCCCTCCTATCCCGTACGTTCTTTAATAAATGCTACAGCAGAACCCCGTGCGTTGTCCCTTTGATACCGGACTCTATCAGCTCAGTATCTGCCGGGGCTCCGTCAAGGTCACACCACAGTTCGTCCAAACCCTTCAGGCTGTAACTGCTGCTCAGATGGGACCGTGGCGTCTTGGAGTCAGCACGGGACACGCAGCCATAACAACTGGGTGGGAGTCTTCCAACAGACATAATTCAGCACAGCTTTAAAAGCAAAAGCTGATAATATTCTAAAGGCCTGCTGTCATCGGCGTCCACAGAGCGAGCGCTCCGGCTCAGGGCCGGCCCACTCGCTGCTCTATATTTGGTCATTTCTGCTGATTTTTAGTGACTTCACCCATGGAATTTTACTGCAGGCCCTGCTTGTTGTTTCAGTCTCGTTTTCAGTCGACTCTGTGATCACCTTGCCTTAGCGCTGCACAGGCCTTTCACTGGGAGCACAAAGAGAGAGAGGGGCATTAGTGCACAAGAAAAGCCCAGCTTTGGCTTCTTAAAGAAAGCAGAGGTTTAGCTCTTTCACTTCCACTGCATTGTTATGCTAAGGCCCAGCTTGGGAATAAGAGTGAACCATTAGCATCTGAAGAAGAGCCAACATCTGAGGGAAACATGTCTTTAAGGCTCCATGAAAAGAATCCATGCTGTCTCTCCCTCTCATTTTCTCATTCTCCAACTTACTTGTTCCTCTACTCTCATTCCTCGCTATGTGAAGGCCTTTTCTCTTTTCTTTTAGTTTCTCCTGCTGGCTCTTTTGGCGCCAAGAGCTTTAGGAGATGCTGTCTGTGAGTGTGAGAGTGGGTGGAGAGCAGGATTAGGAATTCAAATGCTTGATGAGACAATGACTATAGGCCTTAACAGCAGCTACATATCTATATCAAACCCTTTATAAAGCTGCTGCTGGATTCGTAGAACATGGGGGTACCTACAGACCTTACTGGAGGGTACTTTTCTCCAAATGGTACCAATTATTGTCTGGGTACAAGTATGGATATTGTAGCTTAAATCTGATTGGGTTTTTTTTTTTTTTTTTTAATCATTTTTATTTACAAAATCACAACAATAACAAGAATCTACAAATCATCAGAAATAAATATAGCAATAAGCAAAAACCTAAACCAACAAGAGCAAAAAAGACAATAGCCACGAAAACAAAAACAAAAAACTGATAAACGACAATAGACAAGAACCAAGACAAAGGACAAAAATCATGAGAAAAAAATGTGATTGAACCAATCCCATTTCTGATAAATAATCAAATGAACAGGATTTTTGATTGAAGCACACATGTGACCTGTGTTCCTGCAGTGATTACATTCTGTCTTTGTGTTTGGCCTTTTTCTGCTCCTTCACTGAAGAAAAACATGCAAAGTGCATCACCACCGTTACCGCTGATCTCCTCAGATCCAGAAGACCATTCCCCTGCATCTGCTGGACAACCTGTGAAGTGCTGAACCTCCTGGTGATGGTTCTGGGTTGGACACGTCCACTTCTGAAAGTCAAACATTACTCTTCCTCTTCTTCTCCCTCTTCTTCCTTTTCTTCTTCCTCCTCTTCTTCTTCTTCCTCTTCTTCTTCTTCTTCTTTTCCTGCTCTACTGTTGGTTTTTTGTGATCTGAACATTCCATTTGCACCTCTTCACTGCTGGTATGAAAAACCTGGAGCACTTGCCATCCTGGAATGAAATATTTGAACCTCTTCTCGTGAAATGACTGCGACATTCTGATTTATTCTTGACAGATAAAGTGTAACTAGGACTCAGTGAGTGATCATTGCAGTTGGCCAAAGGTGAATACTGATGTGGATAAATAGGAATAAAAGGAGGAATGTGTCTGAAAACGAAATGATTCCCACTTTAAGGCAACAGTGTGTATTGAATGAAGGATTAGTCTGAGGCTCTCTCCTCAGAATGCTGCAAACATTAGCCTTGTGTTAAATTGCTTTGTCATGCTAAGCTCAGCCAAGGCCAAGTGTCATGTGAGCATCACCTGATCCACCCAGAACAATCACGTTACCTGGTTATTTAAACATGGCATGAGTGCTAACAGACATTCTTCATAAAATAATGTAAAACGTGTAAATATATTGAGTTTCCATGCACATGAAATGAAATATGTCTATAAAATCTAATCTTCACTTGGAAATTGGAACAATTTCCTATATTGACATTATGCTGAGCCCATACAAATATTTCTAATACTGATAATGTTATTTCATAGATGTTTCAAACTTATCTGAGGGTGGATGTATGTACTAATAGTATAATAGGTAACATATGCTACAGGGAACATCCTTGTCATATACTACAGTTGTATCAGCTGAAGTTTGTGGTAAACAGCTCAGTGCTAACATCAGGGGGCAGCTGTGGGATGAATCATAGCCCAAACAAACACACGTCATCCTGGGTGGGATCCACAGATGCTCCCCTGGGTTACGCGTGGACACAGAGTGGATCAAATCCTACAAGCGGAGTGATACCGTAAAGACAAATAAACAGGCAGTGTCGTGTGAAAAGCAGCAACTGAAACCGAGAAACGCTGAGTCACTGAGTTTGTCTTGGTGAGAGTTCAGTGGGCCGGCCCCTCCCCTCCCAGCTGTCGACACCTAAAGGAGCAGCGATGAGCTGAGTGATAACAACAACACCCTCACCACCGAGCTGTGACAGCGACTGTACGACAAACAGCCGGTACCTGGGGTCGGGTCCAGGCCTTCTACTGGAGCTGGAGCCCTGAGCGTCTGAGAGCAGAAGAATGACTAAGTGGTGCACCTGCCTCTGTCAGGATAACACTGACAGGAGGGAAGGGCTGAGAAGGCTGCATGAAAAAAAGGAATTTCCAAGGACAGCGAAGATGTTGTGAAATCATAGTGTGCATGTGGCCTGCACAGCTGCAGAGGGAGTGAACGGCTCCATGTGCAACAGGATGAATCACCAGTAGAGTTCCTCACAAGTCACATCACACTTTTCTCTCTCTCTCTTCATTCTTGTCCTCCCTCTCTCTCCCTCTCTCTCTCTCACACCCTCCTCCCTTGCTGTTTTGGTCTGTTTTCCATACCTCGCCTTCTTTATCACAGGTGCGAGTATGAAGTAAGTGGACTAGATTATCCACACATGCTCACGTCCCCGTGTCCCTGCTCTCACACACATGTGCAGACACACACCTCAGCCGGCACAATGAACAATGCCAGAGCCATCCAGCGTCTCTTCATCAGCATGAGCTCATGTGGCACATATAACACACACTTCCTCCTCCTGCCCTTCTGACTCTGCAGCGCAGGTGGTGCCTGCTGCCGCTGCAGAATTCCTGTTGTGTTGTTAAGTCACATCTCCTCTGCAGAAGCGGCCACGTCCAGGAAAATCAGATGACTCACAATTATTTACCTTCACCATTTCATTGGGATTCTCTATGCCACTGTTAATAAAAGCCCAATCCTTCAGTGTGTGTGGGTGTGGGTGAGTGAGTGGTGGTGGGGGGGGTTATAGATAAAAGGACCAGGAGCGTCTGTGCTAAAGGCCTGGAACACATACTTAATAGATAAAGGTTGACCTTAAAGTCCTCTTGGTTCCATAGACACTTCACTTATACTTTATGATGGACTCAAAACTGCCACAGAAATTACACTGGTCGACTTTTTTGTTTGTTTGTTAATGATCTGCCTCACATTAAATGTGCTAAATCTTCTGTATTTAATCAGATTCACTGTGGTCTATGATGGTGTGTTCTTCACATATATGTTGGTTTGGGTCCATTTCTCCAGTAGATTCTAACTGTTCCACTGATAGAACCTGTCCAGTCCATGGACTGTCATGTGCAGACAGTGTAGAAGTAGATCTGCTAGATCTGACACTAACATTCCTTTGGACTTAAACCCATTCAGACTGGATCTGTCAAACTACCACCAACCAGCGTTTAGGACTGGATTAGTGTGGACCAGGGACTCACACCTGGTCCAATGGAACTACTTTTATTCTGGAAGGGTTTGACTGGTAGACCAGTGTTATTGTAGAACTCTTTTCATTTTAAATGTATGTGTGTGTGTGTGTGTGTCTTTTCAATGTGTTTGTAATGAAAATCATCCTAAACTACAGAGTCTTGAGCCCTTTACAGTAGCACCGTCTCAGTGTCTGGGTCAAACTGATCAATATAAGCAGATGATTATTGTAAGTGTATATTTATGATTGTTTTAAATTTTTTACCAACTGCTGTAAGTATTACTTATGTGTTTATTGTATGAATAAAACCCTAATGAAACCGCTAACTTTCAGTGTTGACAGTTCAGCTGTTTCATCCACTTTTCATGTTACTGACCAGTTCATTTCCACTGTGTAGGATTCAAATACACAATAATAGCAGAATAAGTACAGATTAAAGCTGTTAATTCTACTGGTACCAAACACACTAATGTCAGGAGTGTAAATAGACTAAGACTCAGGTGGTTTCAGTGCAAATGTTCAATTGTTGACAGGCCTGAAAGTAAACTGAAGGATATGTATCATGTTGCCATGTCTAAAAAGACCCAAAATGGAATACTAGAATAGTGCAGGTGAATATTTAATGGGAATTATTCTATTAGTAATTTTAATTATACTTGAGCAGTTAATTACAGATTGATGCGATAAGCAGGAGCTCTGCATGACATTCCACATGTTTCTGTAAATAAAAGGACTGACTGGAAATAGATGTTGAGTCCTAAATCTGACCCACATGTTCCAAAACCAAACCAGCCAGTTTCCGGTCATCAAAAGTCCCCTCAAACGTCCTCAGCTGATCTGGAACACCCTCCTGAAGTGGAGGCTGCCGACGTCTCTATCTGTCAAAGCTGTGACTGACGTTGCACTGACGGCCGCAGAATGTGTCTTTGATGCTAATTCAGTGCTAAATCCACCCAGAGCAGGGCTGTCTGTAGTGCCCTGTAGGGCAGCGGTGTTATCCAGGGTCCCTGAGGACTGTCCAGAGCGGCTCTGTGTGGTCCAGCCCCCCCAGAAGTGGGCCAAGGCTGTGGTTCGGGGTGGGGGGGTGGGGGCTCTGGGCTTGTGCCCCTCTTTGCCTCCCTCTCCTTCTTGTCGTCTTTGATATCAGGAGTGCTGGAATGGAGGAGCAGCCCTGGAGAGGAGGGGGGGGACGGTCTCCCTAGTTGCCAAGCGAACGCCATATGGGCAGCTCACTGGTGTTACTGGGGGCCCAGGGCAGTTCCCAGAATTCACATGATAATGAAGCCTGGGGCCATTCAGAGTGCTGGCCTAAAGCTGGGCCTAAGAGCTTTTGATAGCCCCCAGCAGCCTGTAGGCCTGCCCACCCCGGGCCCAGCCAGCTTTCCTGCCAGACCCAAACCACCTGTTTGATTTTCCCAGGGCCCTGCCACAGCGGAGGGAGAGCACAGAAAGAGGGGCTGCAGAGGAGAAAGGGAGGGGCAGCAAAGGAATGTCTCCCTCTTATTTTGTCACCGAGTGTGTACTTCCCATTCACTTCCTCTTTATAATCCTCCAGCCCTCCCCTCACGTGCACACACAAGTACACACTGCTGCGTAAACACAAGTACAACCTAGATGCACATACACACACACCCCTGTTGACCCGCACACAGGCTCTTTCCCCTTTTGTTAAATGCCCTGAAACAATTCCAGGGAGAAGAATGAAGTTTAAAAGTAGGGCACCTTCTGCTGCATCGAAGTTTCACACACAAGCGGATTCCTGGAAGTGGGCCCTGGCTGAAAGCAGGGTGCCTGTCTTAACTCTGAGTCTCCCAGTCCTACGTGGGAACCGGAGGAGGGTCTTCCCCGGGCAGACCGAGTCACTGGGAGACTGGCATTAGAAAGGGGGTGAGACATAGGGACGCCTGGGGTGAGAGGAGGGACAGGAGGGAACGGGGAAAGGGAATGACACTTGTGGCACTTGCAGGGGGTCAATGTATGTTTACACATTCCTTTATCGTGAGAATGGCGGCCCGATGCACAGCAATAACAGCGGAACAGACAGGACAGATGGCCCCGGCCTCCCTCATGACTGTAAACACAGCCACTGGTGGAACAGGCCCACATTATTAAATTACATGTACTCACTTATAGTAGTCTGTGAATAAATTAGATAGAATGCTGATTATACCGGGGTAGGCTCTGAGGATACACCGATTATAATATAGAAGGATTCCAGGCTGTAGAGTGTGTCATTCACTCGGTTTCTTTGCGTCTTTTTGCTGTGCAGGAATGCCTTTGTTTGGCATATTTCCCCTTTTGTTTGTTGTTAAAGCTGTTGGGACAAATTGGAGCGCATCGTCAAAGGTGTGATGGATTACACAGAACCGTCTGTGTCTAGACAAACGCTGATTATTTGGAAGTATGTGCTGAAATATTCACCATTGTTTGTGATTTGATCTTTCATTTGCAACACCTCTTTTCTGCCAATCAAATCAATGCACCCAGAGTCCGCCGTGTCAGACCGGGACCAGGAAACCACGCAGAGGAAGGGCAGGTCAAAGGGAAAGTGCATATTAGTGATGGGAAATCAACAGTGTTTGTCGACTTCTGTTTCTCTGAGTCCCGCCTTGTTTTTTTAATGGTCAAAGTCTGATTCATTAGGTAAAATGTAAATATGTGTTTTATTTAGCTACAGAGCTGATATTTAAATGCCAAACACTGACTGAATGTGTGTTTGCTTATCAACAAGATTCTGCAGCAGAACATTTCCTGTTGTGAAATCATGTAATGTGATCACACTCATACACACAGGTGTGCAGGTGTGACGCTGTGTACTCTGGAGCCACTTCGAGTTCCCGCTGTAAAGGCGGGGCAGCGTTCCTACAATTTAACCTGAAATTCTGCCTTGCTGGGGGCTAAACACCTGCGCTGCACTCACAGGGTTACAACAGAGAAAAGGGGTGGGGAGGGTGGAGGGACACACTGGAGCTGCCTGCGTCCAACCCCCCCCACACACATGCACACTGTCACCCAAGCGGGTCTCTGGTTACTGTCGTCCTCTGGCTGGAGCTGCTTCTTTTAACACATTATTCAGGTCAGGTGTTCAGGGGACATCTGCATAGAAAACATTACAATAACTCTGCTCTGTGGCCCTATTGACTGCAACACGAACGCACACACCTACACCTGTTGCACCTGCACTGCCTTCTGTATGCCACATGAATAGATAGCCAGATTCCCACACCCAAGTAAATTAACTTCCTCTTGCTGTTGCACCCACTATACAGCTTTGATAAATAGAAACAACAAACAAGAGGGGTAACTCGAGCACATCACAGCTGAGCCAGCCCAGGCTGTTAAGGTGGGCCTTTGGTGTCAAGAGCATCAGGAGGGAGAAACAAAAACTCCCCTAGGCCCAAATAACTTGATTATACCCGCTCCACAATCAAAACAAAAGTGTCAGGCCCAATCTGTTCACTGTCAATGGCGGCTCTCATTTGTCAAGCCCATCCAAGACGTTGGTTCTCAGGCGACTCGCACAATGCCCAGTGACAAACAGGAGGGCTCTCCTTTTAGCCCTGCCTGCCACCGGGAAGCCCATCTGAAGTATTAATCTTTGGGTGGAAGAGTGGAGGAGAGGGCTCAGCCTGGCCCAGCCATTGTCCCCAGGCCTGGGCCCTCTGAATGGGGCTTTGTCAGCTCCCCAGCTGCCACTGTCCATGCTCCATCTTTGGGCTTTGGCTCCCATGTCCCCTGGCCGTGCTGACTGGACGCCTCTGTGCAGCTGTGGGGATGTGCGTGTTTGTGTGTACGTGTGTTTGTGTGTGGGTCGGACAGAAAGGTCAGGTGACAGACCATTTGTCTCACACACAGACACACACAGGGACTTACTTGTCATTTCAAAGTGGTGCATTCAGTTGCCATGGAGTCTTAAAAACACCAGAATAAGTAGCTATCTCCAAATAGCCGACTGGTTCGACTTCTTAAAGGTGTAATGTGGAGCAAATACACATATTAATCACTGTTCTATTCCAAATCTACAGATTGGATTGTACCTTAAAAATGACAACTTCCCCAGTTGCCTTTAACAGCAGGTAGATTGAATTCTGTGTAAGTCAGGTTGGATGTTCCGGGAAAGTCCAAAAGTTCAGTTCATGGTTGCACCTCGGTGTCTCCTCCTCCGGTACAGCATCAGTGTCCAACTCTAGAAGACCTTAGCTTAGATGTGGCGTTAGCTGACGAGCTACAAGCTCAGAGGTTTATACAGAATACAACAATGTAAAAGATGTAGCTGTACTCACACAGACATTATTTTAGACCCAGTTTGTATTTTGACAAAAAGTGAAGATATTTGAGGAAAACAGTGGGGGAGGGTCAAATATACCAAACTGATGCAACTGCTAATGTAGCCCATGGACCGACACATCCATGAAATTTGCATAGCAAAGGCCAAGTCTTTCAGCTCTGTTACCGGTGGAATTTTGGACCCAGAACTATGGCAGAGGTATACGTCAGTATAAGTGTATTACTATTTTTTTTTAATTTAATTTAATTTAATTTTATTTACCTTTATTTAACCAGAAGAACCTCATTGAGATTAAGAATCTCTTTTTCAAGAGTGTCCTGGCCAAGACAGGCAGCAGTACATTAAATAGTTACAGACACAAACTTTCAGTCATAAAAACAAGTTTTCAATACATCAAGGTACACAGAATCAAGTCAAACCTTCCAACATCAACTTAGGTTAAAGTGAGGTGAGGTGAGGATAGGTGCATTAGACAAAACATCTGCAGCCAGATGTCTCCGACTTCAAGTCAGGCAACATCCAACAGACAACATGAAAGTGTAGCTGATTAATTCAGCAGCGCTGACACTAGGCTGTCAGCTACACCTGTCAATCAACAGCCACATGGTGAACATCAGAATTAAGATCTCATTTAACTAAGAAAGAATTCCAGCAGGACCTTTAAAGCAAATGAGAAGAGACTGTTGTGTGAGTAAAACTTTTTGGTTTAGTATTTTTACAGACGGATGCCTGTTGACTTGACTGGAACTCTTTTCTATCTGCCATTAGCTCATAGACGGACACTGCCAATGACACCTTAGTAGTCCTAGTGTCATTAATGACAAAGGTTTTTGTCTCATGTATTTGAAAGTACAGAGGTTTTTGATTGTGTTTGTTTTTATTTGTTTGTTTTTTAATGTGGACCATGAGTCTGTAATAAAGCTTAACTATCTATATAATTACACGTTATCCTCCAGTGCAGAGATCTGAATATTATTACTGGCTGCAGGGATGCCTCTCAGGACAATTTGTTGATAACCTTTGACTTTTTATGTTTGCTGTTGGGATTTGATTGTCTGCTCTAGATAAATGTGCTAAATAAGTATGCAATGTTTACATTTATCCAGGACTTTTGGCATAACCTTTAAATACCAGACATACAAAGTGCAAATGATATTTGTGGTGATGCGATGGTTTCCCAGAAGCCACAGCAGCAGTTATTTGTTTGTTCTCCATCTTTGTGTGTTACAGCAGGGGGCAGCTGGCCAGCAGCAGCCAGGCCTGTTCCCAATAGGCATCTTCAGACTACCAGCTGAGAACAGCTGGTCCTCCCTTCTGCGACCAGTGGACCATGGCCCGGCTGGAAGCCCTGGAACGGAGGAGGGCCTTTAGGATCTGACAAACAGGCAACATTGGACCATGGATGGCTCCGCTAATGAAGAGGCCTCATTAGGCTCCATTTACAGTTTCTATAGAGGTCCGTCTATTGTTCGGTCTGAGAGGGGAGTTACAGCCATAGGCCTCCCCAGGACAATGGAGCACCTCCACAGGTTGGGTTACTAGTTTCACTGTGTTCACTCACATGACTATCTGCTGTGTGAAGTCAGCGGTTGCTAAAGTGACAGAAGTTGAAGGGGGGGGGGGCATGACCAGTGGATGGAAAAGGGACTCGGGCGTTATTAGATTTGCAACAAGCCGTAACACTGTCTCCCATTGTGTATCCTTCCACCCCTGCCCTCCCCCAAGCCCCTGACCGTAGAAAACACTACCCAGCATCCCCTCCAACCCAGCCCCACCTCAGAACCCCCATACCCCCAACTAAAGCTCTCTCTCCAGGCAATTGCCATTGGAGTGGAAAGTATTCCAGAGCACAATGCCTATGCTCTCAATGGGTGCTTTAGCATGCCACCAGTGCGCTGTCACCAGCAGATGGGGAGCTAATTAGAAGCCATTAAAGGGCTTTGATAGTGTGTGTGGGAACCAGGCGGAGGGAGATGGCCACAGGGGTGTAAAGGGGTTGGGGGGGCTGTGGGTCCGGTCAATGCACACACATACGTACACAAGTGAGAAAAAGAGATAGAGGGACCAAGCTGTGTCTGCGAGGGTGAGGTAAAGCCAAGGACACGGAGCAGAAGACACCTGTGGAGCTTCAGCACACAGCAGGTATCAGATAGAGTGGGTAGTGTTCCTCCAACTGCCCCCAACTCAGGGAAGGGCGTCTATCCACCAGTCTGCTGCCTACAGAAGAACAACACCCACAGGCAGCGAGGCTCCAGCCAGTCTGTGCTGCGATGACACATCAGTGAAGCAGGACTCCCACAGGAAGTGACTCCCAACCACGGGTCCTCAGTCATTACACAGGCCGGGCTGCCCAGGGAGGTGCCAGGCCACGCCAGGGCCAGAGCACCCCAGCAGGAACACAAGCTCCGACACACCAGGGTACGAAGTCTCAGAACCTCCTCGTGTTTGTGACTGATGACTAAAAGCCACCAGTCAATCATCGTCAGTCAGCTGAGGACAGATGTGATGCTGTGGTTTGTGAAAACTGTAGCTG
>JAPQRP010000024.1:41313894-41326486 GCA_037367295.1 Apogon hyalosoma | reverse complement strand
TTCATGGGTGTCAGCTAAATCTGGTTCCATTTCACTGAGTAGAAGCAAAGTTATTGAATTTTAAATATGTATAAATTTTCCAGTTTCCACTTTGCAGACGGTCCCTAACCCTTGGCTCACTAACTGGCTCCACATTCGAGGTCGTGTCGTCTTCTGATGGTGAAGGAGCGTTTGTTTGGATGTAAACATGGCTGTAGTTTCCTCTGTGTTTCCAAAGCTGCATAGAGCTGTCATTTGTGTCTCAGTGATTATTAACAGATGATCTATTGATCTGTGCAGTGTGGATCTGTGAATCTGTTTTCAACTTTACTGTGGTCAGTGTTTGCGTTCTTCATAGTCTACATGTATCTCTGTATTGTATTAAAGGCCTGAACCCAAACAGTTGGTACCCTACTCTTCAGTACCCCGGTCACTCCAGTTCTCGGTCTCTTTTTCACCTGTTGAACAGTCATTACCTTCGGCTTTAGCCTAAACATTAGCGTCTGTGCTGTGGCTGCTCTTACTCCTGTGCTGTGGGCGTCGACCTAACTTGCCGTGGCTCTAGTGTGACTGGTTCAGTGCGGCGCTACTTAATTATGATTGGCTGTTCTTATGTCTGTCAAAACATAGACGGATGAATTTTATCAAAATTATATCGAGCATGTCTCATATTTCTATTGAGGAACATTATATCGCGATATAAATCATTATCGTTTTATCACCTGGCCCTATACTAAACCTCAAAAGCCTCTTATTATTCCCAAATACATTGTGACAAAGTGAGAAGCAAAAGAAGGATATGTATAGGAGATGCTTTTGGAACATGGAGACGGCTGAAAGCGGAGAAGAATTTGAAGACTGACGCCGGCTGTTCCATGGTCTCACTGGGCCCGGGTGAGGAGAGCACCGGGTAAGCTCTTCTCCCAGTTCGGGACCGGATGAAGAGATGGTCCCAGTATAAATACTGGTGTAGGACTGGTTGCTTGCCATGATAGCTCCTTGTAGTAGACGCTCATGCTGGATCTGGCAACCCCTAGTCTGGGGGGAGGGGATACCACACTACGGTATTTTGGATGTGATTGCAGTACCAGTTTTGGCCACAATCCTACAAACGGCACCTTTAAATACCCCAAAGTATTTCTCATTATCATTAAAAAAGTAAATGTGACATGACAGATAATAATGTGTTGTGACAGAATTTTTATGACCCTATCTGCCAAAATGACAGACAATAAAAATGTCAGGTGCAAGCTCTGGTACTAAGCACTGTTTACTAAAATTCTAGCATTTTTTTCTAGTTTTAATACACATTATGGTTTTTTAGTAGATAGACTTTTTTTTTGCTTATTTTAAGAATTCTAGCCAAGAATTTTTTTCTGACCCTATTGGCAGATGTTTTTTTCTCAATATAAGCCAATTTGACTAGATTTAGGAATATTAGGTTTATTTCTAGCAGTGATGGACCTGCCAGATGCTCTCTAAATTTAAGAACTTTCCAAATGTATAAACAATGCAGACTTATCAAAAAATAATGTGATGGTAATATCATTTAAGAGAAATTTCCTCATGAAACAGATTTACAAATGCACATAAATAACATTTGGACCGGTGGCTGTTTCCTTACACTTGCAGAGTACAAGCTGTTCATGGATGAAGGTGGCGAGGGAGAAAAGGTAGTTCAAAGCTGAGGAAAACTGCCTTCATAGGATTTCTTTTTCCTCTAGAAAAAACATCCCCCACCCTCACCACACAACACACACACAGCTCACTGAGGCTGTGTGTGCATCTCCTCATTTTTCTCACACAAAATGCAACGTGTAGAAAAACCAGGGAAAATAAATGAAGGTGGAAACAAAGAGATGGCAGATTCCACTCTGTGTGTGTGTCACATGCATCTACAACTATCCATCATTAATACAGACAAAGAGCAGTAAAGGATAGGAAAGGACCCACGCAGCCTCACAGTTAACCACCTAACTTGCTCCATAGCGCTGCTGTAATGCAACATCAGTGCAATGATCCCCTTCTTCTCTACAAGCCTGACATGTTGGTGTGTAAAGCTAAGAGATAAGAGTGACGACACAATATCATCCAGAGGAGACCACAATGACCAAACAAAATGCAAGCAGCTGTGATCACACAGGGCTAATATTATGGAAATTAGTTCATTAATCAATGGCCAAAGAGCCTTTTATCTGGTGAGCCAGGGCGCCGGAGCCTGATCCATCTCCACGCTGCCCAGGCTGATAACACACACACCTTCAACTGCAACTGATGCTGAGGCACATCTTATGAGAGCCTCAGATAATTCAGTGTGAAGATATGTCATCCGCTGTCATTTATTTGGCATTTTTAAATATCACCAGTGACACAAAAACACTGCTTGGTTTCAACTTCCAGAAGCAGTTTATGTATCTATGACCATGTTTCAACGCTGCCACTCAGTGAAAAAGCAGATCTTCATTTTCTGACCACAGCGCAGGCTCTGATGATTTTCTCTTCCCTTCCCTCGTTTGCTTGCTCCCTCCCTCTCGCTCGCGTCTTTCTCTCCTCCCTCTCTGTGCTCCCTCCCCCCTTCTCCTTCTTCTCTCCCCACCGTCCCTGTTGGATTGGTGGAGTAAACACAGGAAGAGAGCGGGCTCTGTTCCACCACGCCAGAGCTGGGGCTGGGCGTTCCTGCAGAGCTCCTGCGCTGGGGTCAAAAGTTTACTGTGGTTTTCATTTCACCTTTCCTCAGCCAATCACAGCGCCACACTGCAGCGCCTGAACTCTGACCCCTGCAAAGAATTCCACTCAAAAGATGGTCTGACGCCAGTTTCACAACTATACCCCTCCCATCTCCCATTTTTCCCCTTAATACTCCTTTTCCTTTCTTTCAACTGGCCAGTTTCATGTGTTGACAGAGCCTAGGTGAAAAGGATTCCAGAAATGAGGTATGAGGAGTAACAGAGACTAAGAGCAGAGCTGGGGGACGTTAAACCCTCACAGTTGAGCCATATTAGAAATCTATCAAAACCTGCCCTTTTATCGCCGACTGTGATGTACCTCCGACATTGACAGACTAAAACAAAACAAGCAGAAACCATTTTTTTGATTTGTTGAAATGACACAGCAAACCCCAACAGAATACGACCATCAGATTCTACAGAGATGGGTTTAAACTTCACACACTTCTTTTAAATTATTTCACCTACAAATCTTAACGTTGACCAGGATCCAACCTGCTTCCCCTTGACCAATAATTTCAGACTATCAAAAGGGTGTTTAAATGACTTATGATTTCAATCTTGGTAAAAGGGTCACAAGGAGTACGTGTTGAGAGACAAGAAGAGAAAACAAACGTGTGGAAAAGAAAGGAGATGCTTGGCTGGGCTTGTATCGTAACACTCAAAATCTGTTTAGGAATCAAATCAGAGTTGCTGGGTCTGACTGAAAGCAGGCAGACGCGTACAAACGCACACACAAACACACACTGAGCCATAATCCAACTGTGGGTTTGTTTTTGTCTTGGTGACACTGCACTCTGTTCCCATCTGCTGAGCGATTAAGCCTGCACTGCTAATCAAGTCACTCACACTGTAAAGGAGGAGGCATAGGACGACACTCGCCCATTTAACTGGCACGCTGCTATAAAAATGCCGTGAGAGCTGTTTTTATCATAAAAACCATGTCCAAGATCATTGTTCCAGTATTCAGAATGTGGTTCAGATCCAAATTAGATCAAATTGGAGGATGTCAAAACACAAATCTGTGAATTCATGTGGCACTGCTCTCATCCTCGGATGTCTTTTTGTTTGACACTCAACCTATGTGGAATGTAATCTAGTTCTAAAGTATTCTATATTCCCACAGGTTTGTTATGTTTAAGTCAGAGTTTTTCTAACTGGTGATGGGAACACACAGAGTTGCAAAATACAACTAAATGTCTTCATTCTGGAGGCCTGTAAAAGTTATCTAATATACCCGAAGCACTGTCAAACAACCAACTGTGAAGACAAACTCTTTCTTATAATTGTTATATAAATTACTTTGACAGCAGCTTACTTGTTTCTAAAAAACTAAGAATTTGTGCCATTGTCAGATATATCCACAGCCAGTATGGAAAAAAAAAACAACAGCAACACGTTAGCACGTTATATGTAGTGCTGCTTTGGAGTGACTCAACACATTTTTCCTAAACAAGCTGCAGTAAAATAGCACCACAAAATGAAAACACAAGGACAAACACTGCAAATATTACCATTACTGAAGTCATGTCATGTATGTAAGGTGCAAATTCACCCAGATGAAAGCACGTCCTTCTTGTGGCTGTTAGAACTTAATTGAAAAAAAAAAAAAGTTTTGAAATTAGAAAAACTAAAACTGGAAAAACTCCAAAACAACTTTTTGTATAGTACAGTATGTCTGTTTGATTCAGGCTGGATTCACACCTACTTCGTTTGAATACAAACATGTGAACTCTGATTCGAATCAAACAAGCGGACCCAGACCACCTCTTCTAGGTGGTCCAAACGGACTCTGGGCCGGTTCACTTCTGGTGTGAACAGAATCATCCTCCAGCCCAAACAACCATGTGCCTTTTTGTGCTCGATGAGCCACCTTAGCCTCTGGAAGGAGCCGAGCCTCATGGGTAATCAGAGCTAACAGCAGCAGCCATGAGCCGTGGACAGACGTGGACCAATGAGGACACTGAATGTGTGATGGACGTTTGGTCACATGTCCATTTGACCAAACTGGCTCCAATCAGCTGTTCTGGACAGTTCACATTATTTTAGTAAACTTGTGTCTGTATAAATAGAATACATATTCTGAAAACCATAACTGTACGTAGGACCTCCAGGTTTGTTTTCATCAACACCCGCCATCTCTGACTGACCCCGCTCCCGACTTTTCTGTCCAATGCCAGTGCAGTTCGTCACATGCATGCTTCTGTTTACAAATTTTGGTCCACTAGCAAAAAGTGCAATGAGAATGAGATCGAACCAAATGAAAAAAATAAAGTCCGCATTCAATCCAAACCAAATAAGCGGAACAAAAGACTGTCCAGGAGTGAATACAACCTCAGACTTTGTTAATGTCAAGTATAAAACTCTTGAAAGTAGGCTATCAAATGTGCTACCTGTATGGTGACATCCTTTGGACTGTCAGAGGCCGTGTGGGTTTGGGGTGGCCTGTAGTGGATTCTGGACCTGGTGACCTTTGTTGTAAGCCACACCCGTCTTTTATTTATTTATTTATTTATTTATTTTTACCCATGTTTTACCTCCTCCTGTGCCTTACTAAGAACAAGTCTCAACACCCCCACTTCCAAAAAAAAAAAAAAAAAAAAAGAAAGAATCACTTCAGCTATATTGTGCCCAGAGGTCGAGGCAACCGAAAATATTCCATCATTGACTAATTTTTTTAAAGATGACGGAAAATTCTGGAGGCCGTCCGTCATTTTGACAGATTAAAACACTGAGGGTAAACTACCAAAGAACAGTTTCACACAACAGAACCTGTATAGAACCCTACAGCACCTGTAAAGAGCCCTACAGCGCCTGTACAGAACCCTACAGTGCCTGTACAAAACCCTACCCATATAGAACCCTACAGCACCTGTAAAGAGCCCTACCTGTACAGAACCCTACAGCGCCTGTACAGAACCCTACCCGTATAGAACCCTACAGCGCCTGTACAGAACCCTACAGTGCCTGTACAGAACCCTACCCGTATAGAACCCTACAGCGCCTGTACAGAACCCTACCTGTATAGAACACCACGATGCCACCATTCTCCTCTATGCTGAATACAACACCGTTCCTTCTGTCACATGACTCCTCATTAGTCCACCTGTAGTAACCCCCATCCAGTTGGTGCCAGTGTACATATTGATCAGTCACTGTCAAGTCTTGTCTTGTTTAGCTGACTTCAGACAAAAATGTCAAGACAGCTGAGTCTCTTTAGTTATTTTAAAAAGCCCAGTAAATGTGATGGCATTGATGAAAGAGGGACTGATGTGGTGGAGCATGAAGGACAGGTAAGTCACCCGTTCTTATGGCATTTGGTGTGATATACGTACGCATTTTCTACCTTCTGTGTGTTCTTCAACGCCATTTAATCGCATGTGAATTTATGCGAAGATCTCCAGTTCACATAACCCTAACCCTCAGTGTGTGGTATTGGACGCAGCGTGAACATACATGTGAAAGCTTATAATGCATACAGATAACACGGCAAATAAAAGTGGCACATATATGTACGCGAGTCATGATATCATGTTGGTTTCTCAGCCAGCAGCAAGTACAGTTGGTGCATCATTGAGATGTTTTTCAATAAAAAAAAAAATACTACTAACTATGTCTCATTATCATTAAAAACTACACTTTAAATGATGGATAAGAATATGCTATGATGGAATTTTTATGACCCTGTCCGTCAAAATGACGGACAATAAGTGTCTAACACCACCTCTGATTGTGCCAGTACAGTTCTTGGTCCTAAAACCTGTAAAAACTCTACTTCAAAGCAAACTCATATATTGCTAGTAAAAATGTTTATCTTTTACTTTATTTAAGTACAGCTGTCCCATAGAACCGGGTGGTATTGGACCAACAGGGCAGAGCAGGACCTGCTGCAGTCATACAGACATAGGCTTCACCACGGCAAAATTAAAAAGGTGAATATAAATGAGCTAAATTGACTAAATGGAATGTTGGTGATTTAGTGACCGTGGGCTATATTTTGTATAGAAACTGAGGCGTTGGTGTAAAGCTGAGAGTGATGTGCCAATGTCAGGAGACAAGTGGCTTGGCTATTCTCAGGCCAACGGTAAGCTCCAGAGTAGCAACCTTTTGATTGGTGTTGCCTTAACGACAAGCCACGTAAACAGCAGTGACGTCACCAGGCAGAGTGAAGAGCAGTGATGGTGAGAGGAACATTTTCCACTTTAACCAGAGAGATGGTGGAAAAGATTCAGCCCAATTAAGAAATACGAGTGCTTAAGAAAAAAAAAAAGGTATAATAAATTATTTGACGCATGCCTTGCCAGTGTTGACATGCTGTAGTAAGTCTGGAGCTTTTAACGACGTCGTGGAATTTTTCAATTCATAGCTTGACTTTTCTTTGAACTGAAAGCTGCAATAAAGTGAAGACTTAACACTTACAGAAAGTCAAATGGCTGTTGAACACTGGGCTACAAGCAACATGTGGCAATTTCTTTTTACAAAGGGAGCTTTTAAATTACAGGTGAACTTCAAGACCCGAGAAAACGCAGTGTCCTTACGGTCCCTGCTGGCACCAACATGCATCCAAGTACATATCCTCTTACAACTTTTTGAGTGCTGTGCCATGCCAGCCACAGCTGCCTCTCAATCCAGACAGACCCAGAAACCACACCCCATTGCCACATACATTCAGAATCTGGCCATTTCATCTGGAGTTGAACAGCGAAAAATCTGATCACAGCATGAACAACAGATAACCGTGGAACACTGTTATCTTAAAGAATATGGAGGCCAGTGAACGTGAGCTTAGAGGACCTCCAAAACAGATGGACACCAAATTCTGCTGTCGTTTCGGTTGAAAATTTTGGTCTATTTTTTGCTTGTGTGAGCTTGTGTGTTTGAACTCTTGTACATATCTGCCCTAAGGAAAAGGGCTGAGCACATGCAGGATAGAAAATACCAACCTAGGAGAAGATGGAGCGTGTCCATGAAGTTCATCTCAAAATGTCAGTGTCTTGTTTTTTCTTCCCCTCTTCACACTGCCGAACAGACAGAAAAAGCATCTGGTAGCAGTTATCTCACAAACCAAACTTTTTTTCACCCTTGCTGTCTCTCCCCCAAAGCATTTTTATAAAAGGGGGCCCTAAACAAAACACAAACAAGGTCTTGCTAACATTTTACAATGGTAACAAAACTAGGCCAAGGAGCTACCCTCCCACTGGCTTGTTCAGGTGAAACCATTTTATGAGCATTCTTCAGCTGGGGGAGAGAAAGTTAAAGGGGGAGTTGAAGTTAAAGAGGAAGGGCAACCAAGGGAGGGGGGGGGGGACAAAGCTCTTGGAACCCCCTCTCCTAATAAACTCATGCCTTCATCCAATCAGTGAGGACTACAGAGAGTGAACTGTTCCAAATCCTTGCTGGTTATAAACTGGAATTGGGTGCAATGATTGCTTCAGGCTGCCCGTTTGGCTTTAAGAAGTGTGTGTAGCTCACATATGGCTCAGCTAGCCTAACACTTGGGTATTACCTCAGAGTTGAAGAAGAGGGGACCGACTGAATGGATGAGATGTGACTTCAAATAAAGTCAAAGTACAAACTTCACCGTTTGACTTGAGACCCAGTGAACCGGCTGTCTGGCTTCTGGTGAATAGTGAACAACGATCTGGTTTCAGCTGCTCTCATCTCGTACTCTCACTCTCACTTGTTTGGGCAAAGTAAGAGCAAATATTTTAGCAGCGGAAACACGACTGTCTTGTTGAACAGAGATTTCTAGTTTTCTATATTTAGATCTACCAACGTCACCATGACTATCTGTTGAATACTAGCAAAAACAACGGAGTGAGCAATGTGCAAAACATGTCCCTATCAACTCCGTCGTGACCTTGAGGTTTAGGGGCTAACGGATGTTTTACACAGCTTGAAATGACCCCAGGAAAGTTTTGTTTTCTTAGACTTTGCTTGTAAAAGAGCCTCCATTTAAAACGTAAGTCTAACCAGAACTGAGAAAAGTTGTAAAGAACACTGTACACCTGTTAAATATTCAGACTTAATCTGGAAATTAGACACCTCAGTTAACATAACTGTGTATGTGACATGATTCTTTATATTTTTAAATCTATTCTCTCTGTAAATGACTGACATTTACTGCAATGTGTCAGCCATAGGCAGCAACTGTATCGTTTTACGTGAATAACCCTATACTCCCTGTACTACAGCCCAACAAAAAGGTACTAAGACCAAGGAGTCATATTTCAATTAAGGAAACAATCAGGCTTTCCTTTCAGCTCCTCGTACCATCAGGAGTCATCTCAAAGCTGTTGCTCGTCTACACAGCAATTACTCTTAAATGAACACATACCGTATGACCGACTGCCAGTTCAAGTGAAACTTATTATGTGTGTCTCTAAGGGCACACCGACTGACAAACACTAAAAGAATGCCATCTATTCAGACATCAGCCATACAAAAATGCAGCTTGACAAAGACAGATTAGAGACCAAGCAGCTATCAAACGTTCTTCTACTAAACAAAAGTAGCAAGCTCTCAACTTCTGTTTCTTTGTGTTTTCCAAGATGCATACTTTTTAAAATCATACTCCTTACTGGGCACAGAAAGTGCACTTTAGACCCAACATGCTTCTGTCTACTCTGAGTTGCACATATGTATTGTGTTTACAATGACTGGGGAGAATAGAAATCACTGCCGTGATTTCAGCTTCGGATGCTGCTGAATACATCTGGACGGCCTCAAATAATAGACCGTGTCTTTACATCAACACTTACCTTCCACACTTGTTACATAGATTTAGCATTTGTAAATGACTGCTTGGTGACAATACCTAACAAATGTGTTTATCACATCATTACTGCGCTGTTGACAGAATTGTAAATATAAACATTCACTAAATTAGTAAAGTCAGTGAAGTTTTGCATACTGGATTATCAATCAGGCAGAGCCAACACAGAGACTTGTCCTGGTCCCATGAGAAAAAGTGATAAGTTAATTAATTATTGTGAGCACAGGGTCTGGCAGACAAAGAGCAAAAGCCATGCATCCAAGTCACTTCTTCAGCCCATCTGCAGTCAAAGAATCCCCCTAAAGATTGATTCATTGTTAACACAGCCTGACACCCTGTGTGAGGGAGAAACAAAGTGGCAGATAAAGGGACAGAGAATGGGGGACAGGGGGCTCCATTTGCCAAGAATATGAGCAGAAGCAGTTCATTGGACAGGTTCCCACAGTGGTCACCGCACTTACAAAAATACCACATACGTGGGCTTGAGTAATGGCATTCCATCAGACAAAATAAAGACAAGTTAGCTCATCTGCGGACTGGCAGAAGGCACTTGTTCACTCAAATAAAGCGCTGAAGTACGCATGCAAATGAGACATTATGACCCACAATGACTGACCTGTGTGGATTTAGCCATTCAGGAATATTTACCTGTAACTGATAACATATGAGGTAGCAGACACACCATGCAAGAACCATGAGAGAAAACCAACACAAATTCAGACTCTGCCATGGAAACGAGTCCGGAGCTCTAAATGCTCTAAGTGTTGGGGGATGGCTCCAGGCGATGAGAGCGACAGCACACCTAAGGCTCAGTGCTTTCAGAGGAATGGCTTACCACCTCCTCATTGTCTCCCTACACATGAGCACTCTCTCCAGGAATGCACCTCCAAAACAGAATGCTCAGCACACACCTTGAGCAGCAGAGAAACCAAGCCGAACTCTACCTGAACCCGTGCTCCTGTTCATCTTTCACTGCACTCAAACACATCCATCTGCCTCTGTCAGTCTGTCTGTCTCTCACCTACACAAATGCGCCTAAATATGATGTATCAGTAGTGAAAACCAACATTCATCACAGTGTGATGGGCCATTATACCCACCATTACAATCACAAATATGCAATCTTACAGGAACGGTGCAAATGAATCACAGATGCTGTGGATTCCCCAACGCTGGTCAGTTAAGTTTGGCAGTGAGGATCACATAAGGGGAACACAGTGGCGGTTCATATTAAAATAACTCACACAAAAATCAAGTAATGTGGATTGTGGGACACTGTATTTTGGACTTGTGTAGTACAAGACAATAATAATAATAATAATGATAAAGCTTCAGTGTCCCATTAGGACGGTCCACCCTATGAGAAGGCAGTCCCATATGTGTTCAGTATGCATGGATGGAACATGGAGAACATATTACATGTAAACAGACTGTGTTTGGGGGCTTTCATTATCATGTTGTTACACAAACCAACTGGTTCCAGATCCAGACTCGGACTGAAGGCAGTCCTGGATCCATGCCGCCCGGGTGGACCCACACACACCGGGCTGAGCCGGAACACAAGCCCAAAGCTACGGACTGGTGCCGGGGACCAAACAAAGACCACTGGCGCCCAAAAGTGGATGTTCTGAGGCACCCAGGCATGTGGGTGGCCGGTGCCGAGTCCAGGTCGGATAGTGAACCCAGACAAACCAGAAAACACACCGAATGTGGTCAACTTTGGAGCTAACGGACAGAGAAAACACGGACACACGCAGCAGCAGACAGGTTCAGCACACGGTGAAGGCTCCAGAGCAGAAGTTTGGATGTTCTCCAGAGTTTGGAGACAAATAAATGACTGTGATCAGAAACAGTGGGTAAGTGGAGGGCAGTAGTATGTGTTCGGTAGTGTGACGGTAGCTTCACCAACCACAGCCCGCACACACCAACTGTTTCTGGGACAAATGGACCAGTTTAAACACACGCTAGCCCAAGTGTTCGAAACTCGGCTAAAGGCAGAATTGAACCCAAGTGAAAAGAACTCACCGGCTTCGACGCTTTCATTGACCATTTTCATAGTTTCTTTGACGCCTCTACAAACTCTCCGCCATCTTCGGCAGGACCGTGTTTGTTTAAATGGGAAACACTCCCAGAGCGGAGGGAGCCAGCTTGTAGCAGCGCGAAAGGCCTTGTGGGTAATGCAGTTATTTTCTTTGTGAGCGTTATCAAAGTGAGCGGCACGCTTTGCAAATGAACTACACGTACACCAATCCCCCTAGGTGATCCGAGCAGCAGTCAGTGATATTAGGAGAGGAGAGATTTAAAAATGTATTTATAGGCTGGCAGAAAAGCAGCTTTGAGGGAATGGCTTATGATTCAGATACAGGAGGCTATTAAATTATGACTTACTACTCAGTATGCACAAAAGGAATTATTTTAGACAGAACTGAAGATTCTTTTAAAGATTAGGCCACATGAGGACATTATTGTTTATATGCATAAAGTCGGTTGGAGGTTGTGTTGTACTGTTTCATTTTCAAAGAATAAAACATATATGAAAAAGAGGTACAAGTTGTCAAGCACCTACAGCTGTTTAATGCTTAATATTATGAACTATTAAGATGTTTATGGTCAAACAAATTATGAGCATAAACAGTTTGATTGTGGGTCAAAATCACTCCGTTTTTATCAACTGGAGAAAAGTGAAGGTGAAACAGAAGAGCAGACACAGAGGACAGAAAACACTGTCTTCCATGGCAGTCTGTGTGTCGTAGGCTACCGTTGTGGTTATTACTGCTGAGAGGGACTGAGGGCCCAGCAGGATGGGGGGGGGCAGAGTGAAATGCACAGCAATTAGTGTCTTACTTGTTCATTCCTGTGTGAATGTAATTCCCCCTGAAATCAACATACGTAAAAACAAAACAAAAAAACGGTGTGTAGACGATGGGAGTATCCATACTTCAGTCCCTCTTTAAGGGGTTGTTTTTCCGTACTTTAGTCCCTCTTTAAGGGGTTATTTTTCCGTACTTCAGTCCCTCTTTAAGGGGTTGTTTTTCCGTACTTTAGTCCCTCTTTAAGGGGTTATTTTTCCGTACTTCAGTCCCTCTTTAAGGGGTTGTTTTTCCATACTTTA
>JAPQRP010000024.1:41262100-41289703 GCA_037367295.1 Apogon hyalosoma | reverse complement strand
ATGTCATTTTACTGTATTTACACTAAAACAAACTATCATTTCACAAAAATGTGAATAACCTGAACAAATATGAACATGTTAAATGTCTGAAGTGTAATTTTACCAATATTCTGTCTCTTATTAAATGTTTTGTGTATTTATAGATCCACTGGGATCTGCATGTTATAATGAACATGTGTAAATGATAAATTGAGACAGAATATTGTTAAAATTACACTTATTTTTCTTCATAAATGTCAGTTTGTTGATGTTATTCTCATTGTTTTAAAGGATAGTTGGTAGATGGACACATTTTATCTCATAATTTTGCTTTTTTTGGCTCTAAAACATGGAGGGCAGTTTGGAGTTGACATTAGTTCTGTGTTCTTCTGGTATTATTGGACTGCTCCGGCCCACTGCAGAGCAGATTGGGCTGAATGTGGAACTGAACTAACATGAGTTTGACTGCTGCTCTAAATGAATCCCTGGGTGGGCGGGGTCTCAGTGACCAGGTGGGCGTACTGGTGAGCTCTGGTACTTTTTCATGTTTTTTATTTTTATTTACTATCGCTCTGTGTATGAAGGACTTTCTGATCATACGGGGTGTGTTTTCCAGCTGTTCAACAAAAAGACACCCCTCCCAGCACCTCCACCACAGCTATCACCCTGGTTTCCAGTAGTCCGGCCTCTGCTACCGCTCCAACTTCAAGTTTAGCCACACCTGTATCATCCTCACCGGTGGCAACAGACCTGTACATCCCAACGGCCTCTGCAGATGTGGCTGCAGATATCGCCAAGTACACCAATAAAGTTAGTGTTTGTGCCTCTTCCACTGAATACCAGCTGAGGTGTCATGTCCTGTGTTTGTTCTGCGGCGGGGGTCGGTTCATTTATCTGTTCAGCGCTAGAATATTTTTCTTTTAGTAAGACATTTTCATGGGTTTCTTCTTTTTTCAGATAGTGGATGCAATCAAGGGTACAATGACTGAGATCTACAATGACCTGTCTAAATGTGCTTCAGGGAATACAATAGCAGAGGTGGGTGTACGCTCCACCGTTCACAGGCTCAATACTATTCACTACACAGGCCTTGTCATTCAACAATATTTGTGTGTTTTATTTCATTTTTGCAGATAAAGCGACTGAGAATTGAAATAGAAAAACTACAGTGGTTACATCAACAGGAATTGGCAGAAATGAAGCACAATCTTGGTGAGTGAAATATGTCACAGTTATAACTATTTACACACAAAAAAGGAATATGAAGAAAGTAAACAAATATTTCCATGAAGTGAGTCTTATTTTTTCTAATATGTCATCCAATAAGTCAATCAGTAAATATGAATCTAGTTTAAACAGACACAAGATAAGGTATTCGTTTGCAATATCCCAGCAAAAGGACAAACTGATGTAAAGGGAGAATACTTTTAAAAATGTTAAGTCGACCTAAAAGAACAAGCACAACTGTGTGTGTAAGAGGCATTTTAATTACTTACTCTTTGAAAATTCAAAACAAAACTGAAAATATATGAACAACAAAAACCTCAGTTTCTTTGTGGAATCATTTTGTCATTAAAATGACAACTTTTTGCCTATTTTTCAGTGGCTGCACTATTTAAAGAAGGCAATTCTAAGAAATCTAGTCAAACCAAATGATCTTACCCATTTTTGCTTAACACAAAACAATTTGATTCTATGTAAGATTGTATGTGTTCTTTTTACTAGAACTCTTATTGCTTGTATTTGGGCTTCATCAGGTTTGTTTTGTGTAATTTAGAGCTGACAATGGCAGAGATGAGGCAGAGTCTGGAGCAGGAGAGAGAGCGGTTAGTGACCGAAGTGAAGAAGCAGATGGAGCTGGAGAAGCAGCAGGCAGTGGACGACACCAAGAAGAAGCAGTGGTGTGCCAACTGCAAGAAAGAGGCCATCTTCTACTGCTGCTGGAACACCAGCTACTGCGACTACCCCTGTCAACAAGCCCACTGGCCAGAGCACATGAAGTCCTGCACTCAGTCAGGTACTGAGTCTGAAGGACAAACACATCCAACCATAGATCCAACAGGTCACTGCCTGAGAACCCACATGTGTAGAACAAACGGCACTACTTCAACAATCAGTGTGCAGTCACACTTCAATTCAGTCCTATTCTATTCTATCCTATTCTATTCTATTCTATATTCTAGACTTAAATGGAGGAGGCTGAAGTTTCTTCCTCCTCTTCATACATGATCTTCCACCACGTCTTCATGTGACATTATACTGTTGACCTTATTCTTTTTTCCCTTTACAGTCTGGACTCATATTTACGCTTTCTTTCACTTTTGTTCTATTTTTAGCAACCGCCCCCCAGCAGGAACCTGAGGCAGAGTCAACAGTTGATCTCCCAAACAAAGGTCTGGGGCAGTCGAGTAACGGTTCAAACTCCCTCAGAGACACTCTGGCCTCAGCACCATCAGACAAACACTGTGATCTGGAGAAGAACACTGACGCTGCTCCGGTCCCTTTGTCATAGCTCAGATTATTGGACTTGAAAATGTAAATGTATAGATTGTTTTTTTTTTATTGTGAGAGTATGTGTATGTAAGATGTTCTGGTCAAGTGATATTAAGGACACAGTCCAAATGTTTTCATTTGTATATTTTTGTTTGCCTTTCAATGCACACTTTTTGTCCCCAGTGCACAGTGTTATTTGAGAAATTTTAATTGTGGAGAAAAACTGACAACAAATAGTTAGTAACCACTAGAGGGGGCGGTTTAATAAATGTATAACGCATATTCATGCACTAGAGAAAGCTGTCAGTGTAATGGTCTGCATGAGTTTAAACATTCATACAGTGTAAAGGAGAAGAGTTGAACAGACTGAAAAATGCAACCTCTGTTGATGGACCACATCAGTTTTACATTAGGGGACTGGGACAGAAATTTATGTATAGTACTTATTTTGTATTCTATGTTAATTTATTTGTTATTCTAATGTTGCCTGCTGTATTCTGCAAAGAAATAACAAATACAAACATCTTATACACTGTGTCTGCTGCTTTACCAAACAGTCGCTATAGTTTCAGCTCTTTGTTGAGCAGGTAATCAGATTTCTGAGAAGCTGGAATAAGAATATTTTTAATAGTTTTTCAAACATTCCTATTATATGCTTCATAAGGCCACTTTATGAACTGGCATCATCATCATATGTTTTTGCAAACATCAAGTAGCTGCTTCACGCTTTTTAAAAGATGATATTTTGCTTGAAGTTATAATTGTGACTGGTGTGACCGCTATAGACGTTAACATTTTCTCTACAATTGGAAAAAAAAGGCTGATTACAATTCTAATTAAGACAGAAATCTTGACCCAGGTATGCACAATAAACCAAATATAATGACTTTCAGTCTCAGCATTTATAATATGAGTTTAGTAAGTTAAACTTTGTGCAGTGGAATCCAAAATAAGCCATGCATAATTATTTTATTAATAAATGTAAATGACCTGGCGTTCAGGAATTGATTTTTCATCATTTTAGAGTGTAATTCTATCAGAGCTACACTAAGAATCCCAGTGTTTGTCGTACTGATGATCCGCCCAGCCTGCTGCACTCCCCCCCCTTACCGCACGGGGCGCTGTAGGTTGCGTGCGCGTATCCCGCCTGCCGTCAGCCATCTGCCGCAGTCACTTAGCTCAGCTCCAGCCGGAATGGAAAATGGAGGACTGAACCAAGAAAAAAACGAGGACAAGTCGTCGTTAGTTGTAGCGTTGGTGGGTACCGCACACTTTAAGGCTTGGGTGGTGCCGTGTTGTCATTTGGTCTGGGCTCGTCCTTCGTCAGTTACTGTCTCGCAGAGGTTGATGTGCTCTGTCTTCGTCTCACATGCAAAGGTTGAACCAGATGCGCTGACGCTAACGGTCCGACCACTAGCGCGTAACTACGCAGTGTACCTGCACCTGGCTCAGCGGTTAGCTGGTTTAGTAAAAGCCCTGCTGTTGAAAGATGTGCCCAGGCCTTTACCTCCTGGTTGTTGGGTGTTGTGTTGAAGTTTAACGCCACTCCTTTTATTTGTGTCGGTTTTGTTGAAGGTTAGCATACTGGCGCTCGTGTGGGCTAATGCTAGCTAGGTTTGCTAGCCCCAAGTGCATGTTTCGCAACGTTCGCACGTAACACGAAAGGGCAAACGACCTGAAAAGCCGCACAGCTTAATTCGTACTCAAGTTGGCTAACGCACCTTACCTAACCCGCCAATTGTTATGGGTGTTCCGGTTGAAGTTAGCATTAGTGAGCTAACTGGTGCTGTAGCCGTTTGGCTCGGTGGCGCTGACTGCGGCCATCATTGGGTTTGTCGGATACGCAGGCGGTTCCGCTGTGGACTTCAGAGACTGGCATGCGATAGAATGGTAGGTGGCAATGGGTTATGTGTATTTGCACGTTCCTTTGTAGGTGATATGCGGTCACACCCGTGGTAACTGCAGAGAATTAGAAATGCGCGGGTCACGTGCGCACAGGCCGGGTGCAGCCCCTGGGCTCCGGGCACCAACATGTCGGACCTTCATGTCTCCACATGTCAGTGAGGCACTTTACGATGTTCTGCTGATGCCGTCTTTGCAGTGGTGTAAATATACGGTTGTTATGAATGTGGGGTCTCTACCGGACCCTTCCCACCCCCGAACAACACATCTCCTTTCATTCACGTGGCACTGCATTGTGACAACAAGCGGGTCATTGTCGGATTCTCCATCAGTGGAGATGGAGGTGTTTTCATGGAAGTGTTTTCATGGTGGACAGTGCAAGGACCAATAATCAGTTCATTCAAATCAGTGTTTGCTCTATTTACTAATCATTGAGAAATGTCATGAATCCGAACCTTGCCCTCGTGTCCCACGGGTTTAAATGTTTACAAAGTGACTTTGACGAAAAGAGCAGTTATGATTGTAATTGAATATAATGTTAAAAGTACCTTGACCGTAGTTAATATCTGGAACATTAATACCATTGTGTTAGATTTATCAAAACCATCATTTTTGTTTTCTGTTACATTTGCATATTTACACATAGTGTGTTCACATTGGTGTGAGTTCCACAGTGCTTCGGCCTTAACATCTTTCATTTCTTTTTTCAGATCCAGTGACCTTGTCTAAGACTGATGACTAAAGCTAAAGGGCCTTTGATTGTTAGAAGAGCTTCTGGTATCATCTCTGCACAACTGCAGGTATAGGCATGATCTCATTTAATTTCGTATTATTAACAGTAAATGTGAACATTAGTGATCTAAAGTGCGGACTTTTTAAATACTTATACTTAACAGGATTAAGTGAATAAATGTGATGAAAAACATGTCTTTAGTTGTTTTAGCTTTGGGTTCTTGAACTTAAGTAACTGTTTTACATTATTTTACCACTTACAACATCAGTGTTGTTTTTTAGTAATACACAATTCTAAATGAGAGCATTAGAGGGTATGCAAGTGATGTGACCATACTAATAAGTATCGAGGGTAGTCGTACCACAGCGACTGCTGTTATGCATTTACTAGGAAGTGGTGCTGTTAAACACTAAAGATGGAGGAAGCAGTTAATGAGCAGGTTTTTAATTTCTGAAAGTGTAATTATATCTGTAATGTTTCACAAACCTGTCTAGAGGTGACTTGGAAGCACATCCATCTCTTTTATTATTTATTTGACTGAATATGGAAGTAGGAGGTGGTAAATGGGCATGAATCTGCTTTTATACTTAACATACTGTCACAGTTCTTTGCACATCCATATTCTATATGTATTTGTTTCAAACATGTTTTTTGTCAGTTTTTCATGTCTTGTCATGTTATTGTATACCCTTTGTATAGCTCTTATTGAAGAATATTGAATCCATCAATACTATTTTATTCACCTGAAGGTTTAGTGTAAAGTTTGAAGCATAATTTTGGAGTGAGAATGTAATGTAAGAGGAAAACAATCACTGCTCCCCCAGTGTTTGTCATTAAATAGTGACTCAAAGCTGGTGTCCTGTGCTCTTCTCTTAACTGTAGACACTCAGTTTGAAAGTAGTGATTGACTCCATCATCTATGGAGGAGAATGCAAACCCTGAGCTCTCTCTAGCTCCTGAGCCAGAGCAGAGCCAGGATCATATGGATAGCTTCTCTCAAGGTATCTTGATGAGCTTATTTTCCCTCCTAATTAATTAATTGGTGAAGATGTTGCAGTAATTCTGGGCATGAATTTGGTGTTAGGTCCTGTGGTCTTTAATCATTTTAATTATGGGTTATAGTAAGGGTGAATAAGTGAAGAAAGACACTTTAAATTCACATGAATGAATAATTAATCACAACACAATCAGACATTTCTTAATAATATTGTGTTAATAGATTAGTAGAAATGTTCCTATAGCTTTCATCAATCTTCTGCCTACAGGAGTTAGAGAAGGTGAGAAGGACCTGAAGGAGCCAATTCAAACCCAAACTGAGAATGCGGCCCAAGAGACGCTAGAGGAGCCAGAGAAATCATCAAAGGTCAACACTGAAGTAAAAAAAACTTGGGGTTTCCGTCAGTCCACTGTTGCAAAGAGAGAGATGCCAGTGGAGGCAACTGACGGTCCAAATCCTGTACGTCGCAGTGGCAGGCAATCCAAGCGCACTGACAAACTTGAGGAATTCCTCTCCACTGCCAAAAGAGGGTCAAGAAAGAGTGCCCCTGCCACTCTCGAAAGTGGGGATCCCCCTTCCCAAACCCCAACTGATGCCGAAACAGCATCTGAGGCCAGTTTTGATGGTAGCGTTGACACTAAAGCTGCAGAAGACAATGTAGAGTCTCCGGAAAGAAAGACGAGAAGTGGTGCAAGGAGACAGATCCAGAGAAAAGGACGTGGAGGCAGAAGAACCAGAGCAGGCCGGGGAGGGGCCGTTAAAGACGACGGCAGCTCCGAGAATGAGGAAGATGGCAAAGGAGATGATGCTACGACGCCTCAGGTAGAGACTAAAGATGAGGAAAAGACCGATGAGCAGAGTGATCCAGGTCCTGAAGACGTAGGAAATGCAGGACCTCCTCAGTCAGAGCAGGACTCTGAGAACAAAGATGATCTTGGAGATAACAACGACAAAGTGGAGACAGACGAGACTGAAAAAGACGACGATGACGAGGAGGCAGACAAGCCCGCAGCGATGCTGGTAAAACGAGGACCGGTCAGGACGTACATCAACAAAAAGAGGGCAGCCAATAAGAACAGTAGCCCTGTCAAAGCCCCTGTTCCTGTCACCAAGGCTACCACTACAGTCAAGAAGGAAAACCAACCAAAAGGTGCTTTAAAGACACGCAAGGCTCACATACAAGAGGACAATGAAGAGGAAAATGACTCCTCCATGTCCTCGTCGTCCTCATCATCCTCATCATCCATTGAGTCTGACGATGGTGGTTATGATCCAAATGCACTTTACTGCATCTGTCGCCAGAAACATAATAAACGGTAGGTTTTTGTATTATTTTTAGAATTACCACAGTAACTACTGAAGACTTGTACATTTTCACATCGGTCTTAGTATCTGTTTTTCTGTAATTATTAGGTGTACAGGGATATTTGCTGTCAGTAATTTTGTTTGGCCTTCATATAGTGATGTCTTGATGTGAAATGCCATGAAAAACACTGGTTTTATTTATTTTTATTTTATTTTTTATTTATTTTGAACATGCAAAGAAATGAAACAAGGCAAAATAAGACAAAAAGTAACATTTAATTAAACAGAGTCTATCTTCAAGTTCATGCAAGTCTGAATTTTGCATGGTCAAAAAGGAGTGGGAAGAAGTATAAACTTATTTAATCCTACCCCTCAAGTGTTTTTACACATTTAACACTAGCTTAATAGAAAAATCAAACAATACCTATTTCTGAATTTTAGCATTCAACCACAATTAATACAGTAATTTTGCACAACAAAATGATCATAGTAGTATAGTCATACAAACAGACTCAATTCAACAATTTTCTTGAATAATTTCAGCATATATATATATATATATATATATCAGTACAGTATTATTCATAAACAGACAGCCCTAATTGTCATTATTAAATACTGTACCTCTGAAGAATCACTTCTTTATCTTTTTTTAAACTGAATTACGTTTGATATTTGTTTTATCTCCGCACAGTTTGTTCCACAGTTTTACTCCACAGATGGTCACACAGAAACTTCTTAACGTAGTGCATAACCTATGAATCTTTAAATTCAACTTTCCCCTTAAATCATAACCTCCTTTCACAAAACATTTCTTGAATATTGCTCGGCAGTCAGTTATTCTGTGCTTTATACATTATTTGAATAGTTTTGAACTCCACAAGGTCAATGAGTTTTAAAATTGTAGATTATAAAAATAGTGGATTGGTGTGTTCACCAAAACCAACATTGTCAACAGTTCTTCTTGCTCTTTTTTGCCAAATAAAAAGTCTTTGTAATGAGCTTGCATATGTATGTCCCCATACCTCCAAACAGTAACTTAAATAAGGTAAGACTAATGAATTATACAGAATGTGAAATGATTTTTGATCTAATATCCCCTTTGCTCTGGCCAGGACTGAGATGCTTCTGGATAGTTTGTTTTGTACATGTCTTATATGAGGTTTCCTGCAAATTTTGTCATCAATTATCGCTCCAAGAAACTTGTTTTGATTCACCCTTTCTATATCTACACCCTCAATTCGTACCTTTACCTGATTACTTGTTTTACATTTACCAAAAATTATGACTTTTGTTTTACACAGATTTATAGACAGCTTATTTTTTGTCAAACCATAACTTAGTTTTATTTAGCTCTGAAGTACTTAAGTCCAGAAGTTGCTGTAAATCCTCACTGATCTCTAAAATATTTGTGTAGTCAGCAAATAATATAAATTTCACTTGTTCAGACACTTTACACATATCATTGATGTACATGAGAAACATGGTTGAGCATTAATTTGAAAGGAAGCCTTCTATAAATATTCTGTGGTCACTAGGTTCATGATCTGCTGTGACCGCTGCGAGGAGTGGTTTCATGGAGATTGTGTGGGGATCACTGAGGCCCGTGGACGCCTGATGGAGAGAAATGGAGAAGACTATATCTGTCCCAATTGCACTGCCAAGAAGAGCCAGGTGGTCAGGCCAGCCACGTGTACTCTGTCTACAAACGCTGATACTGCGAAGCCCAAGGCCGGTGTGGCTTCTTCCACCTCTGCTGCCCCTGTTACTGCTGTCACCTCCTCTGAAACGGCAGAGAAAACTACTGTAAAGGTGTCCGAGTCCTCTGTGCCAGCTGGGCAGGGTGCGTCGGTTCCTCCATCGTCTACATCTACTGCAGCTGAAGAGAAGGCAGCAGAGGACCAGGGCATCAAGGGAAGGATAGAGAAAGCCACCAATCCAACTGGGAAGAAGAAGATTAAGATCTTTCAGCCGGTAGGTGACTGGAACTGGGTTCAACATGGCATTGACTTGTGTGGATGGTGGTCTTACTTTGCAGACTGGAATTAGAAAGAGACCAGTTTGTTTCTGTTGTGGTTATTAATTGACGAGTGCTTTACACTAGCCAATGGCAATTATTTAAAGAACAGGTCAAATTCATAGTAAGGCCTTCATTGGTGTCTTTGTACTCAACTACATCTCATATGTCTACAGTGCACTCATTCAGTATAAAATCGTCAGAATGTCACAGGTTTATGGAAGGTTTGTGTGTTGTGATGCAGGTGTTTGGTTGTTTGACTATAAAACAGAGTTTCTAGGAGTGTTGTAATAGTTTGGAACACCCTGTAAATGTCAGTAATCAAATCTAAACTAAGAGTGTTTGGACTAGAAATGATTGTGGTTCATTTAACAGCAGCATTTATCAGCAGATACTGACACCTTGTGTGTGAGAATGAACACTTTCAGATGTTTACATTCATTTCTGTTTGAAATATTTGCTAGCTGATGGTGTAAAACTGGCTGATACCAATTTTGTAAAATGGCATTTAATCAGGCACTTAATTAATCAGTCTACTTGTACTTTTCTATCCCCAATCTGTAATAATACCAAACGTACTGTTATAACTTTAAACTATTAAAGCTGCTTGACAAAAAAGTTTGTACACATGTTGAAACAAACACAGTTGGTATCTATGATCGATAGTAACATAATTACTAGTGAAGACTTAATCACATAATTCAAAACATTGCTTGATTAGTTGATTCTTATTGTGCACTGACTTGAAGCAGGTAGTACAGCAGTCAGCTGAGCAGAAGGCAGCACCAAAGTCGGAAAAGGCTGTACCCTCATCAGAGCCCAAAGCGCTACCAGACACAGAGCACAAAGTGGCGTCAAACGTGGAGGTGAAAACTACACCATCCATGGAGGAGAAGGCGGAGTCTGCGCTTCCCAAATGTATTGGACCTGGTTGTGAAAACAACGCCCAACCAGACTCTGTGTATTGTGGCAACGACTGCATCCTGAGACACGCTGCTGCTGCTATGAAATCCATTACTGATGTGAAAGAGCCCAAGCAGAAGGACAAGGCAAAGAGTCCCAAAGCCAAGTCTACACTTAAGGTAACTAGGACTGCTTCAATCAGTGCTTTTAGCCTGACCTTCAACTAAAATGATCTGTCATTCATCCAATGACAAAGAGCTGTGCAGCATAGAAGGCATGATGTTCTTGGAATTTTCAATATTTCTAATAACAGAAACCTCTGACTGAAATTATGTCTGTCTCCAAACCAACCTGTGGAACAGTAACGTCTGTGTAAATGCTTGGACTTCATGTCCTGAACACATTTAAAGAATGTGATCATCAATTGACTGGTTTATTTTTGATGTATCATGACCCTTCACTGAATCCTCTTGAATGTGTTTTTTCATCCATAAATGAATGGAAAAGGACTAAACCATAACCTAATTTAAGTCTCATCTAGAATTTGGGGAACACTAAAATGTTTTCCAGTGTTTCTCAGAGTCGTCATCACAGCTCAGTTTCTTGCTGTGGCCGTTCTGTCTTCACGTTAATGTCAGTTCAGGAACGTATATCATAGCCTTAATAAAATGGTTCCGAAAGCTCTGGTTTACTCAGAAGTTCTTGAAGAACTTGACTTATGGTAGTGTTTACTACCTATTTATGTCTGAATATCTCGATGGGTGAAAAGTCTTAATCTTTTTTTGCCTTCACTTGTCTTTGTCACAGTAGAGGTAATTATTGATCTAGCGTCAATTGAACATCGGTGGTGTATTTATTGGAAAATAACCATGGTAAGCTTTGCTAACATGATTTGGAACATTTTCAGTGGCTCAGAATGAGGGAGTTGCACATCTACTGGCCTATCATCTACTGGAATAATGGAGCAGCCATTTGCACTGGATCATGACATGGGTTAAAAACACTGCATGTACAATAAAGTGACATTTTACTTGAAGAGTGGAGCCATGTGTTAAGACGCCCACAGTGAATTTGCTTCACGTACTCATAGTGTTTACATGACATGAGCTCAGTAAAGCAACAATGCTGTCAGCCTGGGTGGAGGTTTGGAGAACATAAGTTCTAGATGTAAACATATGGGTTGTATAGGTAAAATGTGTTCACTGCATACAGGATTCAGTCACAGATTGTCATCGAGTTCTTGTCTGTAAACCTTTTGAAGTATTTGCTTATATTCTTGCAGTTCATTCTATACTTGCATTTGGCTTAAAGTTCATTTATTAACTCTGTATTAAGAGTCTGTTTTACTTTCATCATGAAGTTCATGTTTGTGCCCAAGTTTTGTCTGTAATTAATTAATATAATAACCAGCCTGTCTGTCGTTGGAAGTGATTAGTAATTTCTTAAAAGCACCATCACTTCATGTTCCTACCTAGAAAGACTTCAAAAACCTCTGTCCACATGATCTTACAGAGGTGTTTGGCATATTAGCCTTAGACGGTCCTTCATATGAACAGATATTTAAAGGTGTCACGTATGAAGGAGAAGTACTCTGCATCCGTCCTGGAGGATGCTTTGAAAGTCATAAACTGCACCTCATTTGTTGTGATTTAAATACTCTGCACATTCTAGTCATCAGTAAAGATGAAGACAGAGCAGTTGAAACAAAGAATTAGATGGTCAGACTGTCACGTCGATGTTCAACAGCAGCATGTGCCAAAACTGCATGAACCGGATTTGTCATTAAAATGCAACGTATTTTTAGAAAAATATTTGGATAATAATGGAATACCATGTGTTGTGGTTGATGTGTCTAATTGTCTTCTCCTGCTCATGCAGAGAAGCGCCACTGATGGAAAGAAGACAGCGAAGAAGACCCAGGACGACTTGGATAGCGACGAAGACTACAGTCCTGATCCAGATGATGATGATGAAGAGGAGGAGCATGCTGAGGAACACCCGCCTCCCCCGGCCACTGCGTCCTGGTCCAGTGACCATAATTACATTGCAGTAACACCAGAAAAGACTTCATCCATATCATCAACAGTGTTAAACAAAAAGTGTATGTATCTCTTTGAAGGTCTTGAGCTGTTGTTGAAACCACATTGCTGTCTTTGCATTTCAAAATGTGGTTCTTGCCATGCTATTGATGTAGATATGCGCCGTACCTCATCATGAGTGGCAGGAGATGAACTTCTCTGTACACTAGACCATTCAATAATTCACACTGTTGTGACAGTTAATGTAAAGGTTTGTTACTCAATGAAATATTGGCAGCTGTGGAAAAGGTAAGTTTGAAAACTTGGTTTGGGTAAGTATTCAACCATGCAGCTTATGTTTGGGGTCACTGAGGCCAAAATCAGGATTCATCATGTAACAGTAACATTTGGACGTCAGATCAGTAACCCAGCTGCTTTACTGTGATGTGGGGTGCATGTGCAGTCAGATGTTTAATTTGCTACTTATTTGCCTGAGTTTCTCCACATCCTGGGCTCGTCTCAGCTGATGATCTCAGAAAACATCCTTTCCTTTCTCCAGCAGGTAGGTGTCAGAATCCCCTATTTATGTGGATGCTTTAAGCTAATGGCTCTTACTGAGCAGACCGTATCAGACATAAACCTGCTTTCGAGCACCACCTTGTATTTTTACCTTGAATTCTGTGGGTAACAGGCTGAACTTCTTCCAAACTTTTTGAATCCTATTGAATTTCATACTTCTACTCGTGGGAAACTGGCTATAAAATAAAAGGTGATATGACAGATTTTTGGATGCCTCGATTGATTCTGTGACCAGTGTTGGCTTGCTGTAGGATGTCCTCACCACTTCAGCTATAAACAAGCACATAGAAGTGATAAATCTACACACACGATGGCAACGTGACACTCCTGACCTGCCAGATGGTTAGCAGACACACAAGGAAGACCCTGCCTCAGACCAGACCGCCTGGGGGTCCAGTGAAGTTCAGGAAAAGCCACAAGATGCTGAAGATGGGGGCTGGGTGCACAGAATCAGAAGAGTCATCCTCAGTTTTTCACACGTTTGCCCATGAGTGGATATTTGTTCATTAATAACAGGTCCCTGAGTGCACACTGAGTTTTAATTGACATGAGTTTAATGAAGAGTACATCTACTGTCAGCAGATCAGATAGTTTTGTGGTGTAACGACTGGAGCACATTCTTGTAGTTACTTGTACATTCTAAGCCTATGTCGGGTGAATGGGCAAAGGTTTAATATTGTTTAATGATTTTGTGAATGGGCGTCTTGTTGCTTTGCTTTTCAGAACTATTGGACTGCTTATGATAATTGTTTATTTCACTGCGGTGGGGTTGTGTGAACATGTTTAATTTTAATCCCGGGTATAATGAGCTTTAAGCAGTTTGTGTGATAAGAGCTTTCAACTTGTCATTACTATTTATCAGCAGGTGTAATTGTTAATGCATTTTATAAGAAGTAAGTGATGGGAATTTGCTAGAAAACCTTTGCACCTCATGCACTTGCATAATGTACTGAAGCTTTAACCAGACCCAGGGTTGTTGCTCCGGTGATCACAGCTCCTTCCTCCTATCAAGAGATAATGGTTGTAAGCATTTGTACAGATCCAGTGGTGCTAAGCACTGTGTCCATACACTGAACGATGAATAAGCTAACTTCTGAAGTCAATTCCCAGTTTTTTATTTTTGCTCTAAGATGCATGTAATCTGTGCAAGTCTTATTTAGAGAAGAATTATATACACCTGAGTTGATTAATTAGTTGATGCTGTTTTTTCCCCTCTAGTAAAGGAATCTGATTACATTTGATTTATTCCCTACAGCAGTTGATAGGTGGTTTAAAGTAATAAATTAGTAAAAAAGAAACAAACACTCCTCCACTGCTCATTCAAGTTTTAAACCAGTTACCTGATGCAATTTAAAGCAACCTCTGAATAATTAGGACTGAACAAAAACTTTCCATACCCGTCTGTGAAGAGCATGATGTATCTGCAGTTCAGTGCCCAGCCCCAAATAAAGAGAGAAGCATCTAACCGGGGTCATATTCATATTCCATGCAGGATGTTAACTTTTCACTGAAAAATCATTATTCATGTGACGATTATTTGTGCCTGTTAAGGAAGATCCTTGACTAGATTTTTCGTTATTTCACTTTCTGTGTTCTTTAACTTTCTCAGTGTGCATTTTTAATTCCACCATTAGTATTGATAATTTTAATACCTATAGAGAGGATGTCCAAGTGGGTACTGCAAGCCGTTGTGTATTTTAAAATGTGTGGTCTTGTTCTTGATTATTTCAGCCCCGCAAAAAGAGGAGAAGCCAAGCGAGAAGGAGCAGAAAGCAAAGGAGCCAGCCCAGACACCTGAGAAGCCTTCTCCAGCATCTACAACCCCAGCAAAGGCAAACAAGAAGTCACCAGCTGCTAAAGGAACAAAGGTTTCCCCGAAGGGTAAGAAGCCTTCCCTTCAATCCCCCGGCTCAAAGGCATCCAAGAAACCTGCAGCACCCCCAAGTAAATCTACAGCAAAGTCCAAGAAGCCAGGTCCACCACCCACCCACGCACCGTCCCCCTTCCCTCCTGGTCCCATCCATGTCACAGGAGCCCTGAGGGTCACCAAGTCCAACTTTACCATTCCAAAGAAGCAGCCGCAACACAAGGACACTCCATCCCATAGTCAGTCGTCGTCAACCTCCAGGGTCCCATCATCTCCAGTTTCTTCAGTTCCCTCCAGCCAATCCACCTCCTCCAGACCGCCCCATCCAGGGGCATCTGCACCCACTGTGTCCCCCATGCCACCTCCACCCAACAACCAAATGAGACAGAACATCCGCCGCTCTCTGACAGACATCCTCTATAAGAGGTGAGTCTCCAACAGCTTGTGTTCAGTATGTTCTCACACTTAAGGATGAATTAAGTGTATTTGCTGTGGATAATATATTTATTGTGTCACTTCCCACCAGGGTTAGTGACAGTGATGATCTGAAAATGACTGAGAGTGAGGTGGGACGGTTGGCAGTTGGTATTGAGAAGGAGATGTTCAACCTGTGCCTTAGCACCGACAGCAAGTACAAGAATAAGTACAGGTCCCTCATGTTTAACCTCAAGGACCCCAAAAACAAAGTGAGTCAACACAATCATAGTGTGTACGCATCAAAAGTTCCTCATGTCTAATCAGTCCATTTGGTTGAGTTTGTCTGAAGGTGATACTAGCAGATTGTAAAGCTTTGGTTTGGTGGTTCTCCACAACGGTGCTCCATGTTTGTTCCTAGGGATTGTTCTACAGGGTGATTGGTGGAGAGGTTAGTCCATTCAGACTGGTGCGACTAAGTGCTGAAGAGCTGCTTTCCAAAGAGATATCAGAGTGGAGGAAGCCTGAAGCCCCAGAGGTGACTGTTAACCCACTTAAAACCAAGATCAGCCAATGTGTAAAAGTTGACATTTGTTCTAGTCACTGAAGCTTATGTGATGTTCTGCATGTAGCTGGTGTTAATGTTTGTAGATAATGTGTAAAATTACAACATATTGTATGGGCTCCTCCCACAGAGCCAGTCTCCAAGTGCAAGAGCACATTCAGGACACAAACTGGGCAACAGGCATGACTCCAGTTCCCATAGCATGGATATGGAAGACGCTCCACCAGCAGCTGATGCAGATGTATGTATCTCTGCAGCCACTTCCTCTTCTCGCATGGCTTCTGCTGCAGTAAGTGGTAGCATGTGGTTCTTCTGCTTTCACCCTTTACCTTTTCTCTGTGTTCTTGAGCACAGACTGTGGAGCTGTAGATATTCCAAGTATTCCGCTGTGGTCATCTTGCCAACTGTGTTTTCCTCTGCTGGTTCTTTCTTTCTTCAGACACTATAGCAGCTTGTATCTACTTTGCAGTACATCCTGGTCCAGAATAATATCATTTGATTTAATTTTTGACTGATCTCCTCCTCTCTCTCCCACAGGACCAAGACGAAGGTGGCTCAACTCCGTTAGTATCATCTCAGCCTTCCTCTGCTGAAGGGAGCAGCATGCCAGATATTTTCAGCAGCATGCTTAAAGACACCACTTCTGAACACAGGACTCATTTATTTGACCTCAACTGTAAAATATGCACAGGTAAATGAGCGGCAAGTGTGATGGGCAGTTTGTCTTCCAGTGTGAGTTGTACAGCAGTCAACTTAATTACTTTTGTAAAATCTTGGCATTTTAGGTCAGAAGGCAGAAGATGAGCCAGCTGCCAAGAAAGCCAAATTGACCAAGAAACCAGAAACAAAACCACCAAGGCAAGAGCTGCATCCATCCAGGTCAGGAGATGTTTCACTTGCTGGCCAACCACAGGTTCCAGCAACCTACCAACACCAAGATGCCTCATCCTACCAATCCAGCACGGAGCCAGCTGTCTCAGAGTCACAACCACAGCTTTACAAAGATGACCTCAACAGTCTCCCACCTCAGGCTGTGGCCCCCGCCGCTGTCACACCCACAGTGTCCTCCGTCAGCATCACCCGCAGAGACCCACGCATGGCCAGGCATAGCCCTGCTGTGACCGTGACCTACACAGCTCCAGAAAAACCTACCAACAACCCAACAGACCCAGCACCAGCTGCGGTCACTGCTCTTCTGGATGTTGGACCCAAAGGCCCCCTGCCGATGCCTCCAGCTCCACCACCACCCAAAACAACTAAAACAAGGTACTCGACAAGTGTCAGTAATTGAATTTTGTTATGAGAGCTGTTATAAAATGATTCACATATACATCGGGAATAGCAGTACTACTGGTCCTGTACCATTTTGACTGTAGGGGCACCTGCATGTGTCTAAAGTATCATGTTCTTCTTTTACAGTACGTCTGAACCTCCTCCTGAAGGTGAAACGGCGATCTTCCTCCACGGTCAAGAAAAGATCTGGAAAGGATTTATTAACATGCAGTCAGTGGCCAAGTTTGTGACCAAAGCATACCTGGTGTCAGGATCCTTTGAACACCTGAAGGAGGTGAGGCTTTTCCCCAGCTTTTCTGACCTGTATACTCAGGATTTCCTTTTGGTCTTTAGTTTTAATAAATGATCAACAAACTCAATATTTCCTGTGTGTGGCAGGATTTACCAGACACCATCTATATTGGAGGGCGGATATCGCCAAACACAGTGTGGGACTATGTCGGGAAGTTGAAAACCTCACTCTCCAAGGTTTGTTTGAAGACTTCTGTGTAGAGAAGTACTTCTTGTTTTTATTTAAAGCCCTGCATTAATATGTTTTGCTGTCTTTCACTCTGTAGGAGCTGTGTTTGATCCGTTTCCACCCAGCTACAGAGGAAGAGGAGGTGGCATATGTGTCTCTCTTCTGTTACTTTAGCAGCAGGAAGCGATTTGGTGTGGTGGCGAACAACAACCGGCGTATCAAAGACCTGTATCTCATCCCACTGAGCTCAAAGGACCCGTTGCCCCCCAAACTTTTACCGTTTGATGGGCCAGGTAAGGATTTACAGGGTTACACAAACATACTGCTGTGGTGAATTGAATATCATTTCCTTTCACCTTTTTCCTTTCATAAATGTTGATTTTCAAATGGTGAGTACATTTTTATTTATGTATCTTGTTTTCTGGTTTGTGGTTGAGATGAGAGCTTGTTTGGTTGCTTCATAGGTTTGTACAGTAGGGGGCACTCTCACTCTTTGTTGGACCTCCTTTGGAAAACACTTGTGTGTGTGTGTAACAGCTGCTCTGTTTTCTTCTATATGTATCTGATTTTGTATGACACATTTCTAATAAAAGACATTTGCATCGCAGGTTGGTGCAATTTGAGTTCAGTCTCAGCCTGTTGTTTCTTAAGACATGGCTTGTTCTGCATCATTTAATAAGAAGCTACTTTTCATCCTGTAACATTCTGGATCATAAAAATAAACCCGTCAGTGAACAATCATCAGTCAGTGTACACCTTGTACATCACTGTTAATGGTAGCACAGGATAAGGAAGCCTGACTAAATAAAGAAGAATTCAATTCTGGGCATCTCAAGCATCAGTTCATCATTAACTTGTCTGTCAGACTACAGCGTCATCACATCCACAGATATTCCTCTTTCAATTCAGTGTGAGTGAGTGGAATGCTTGGCACAAAATCAGAGTTACATGTTTCGTATGAAAATGTAACTTACACATTTAAGTGACTTCATATGGTAATGCACATCTTCCACATCACTTCAAGCCTAAAGTACATGAAAGTACAATCACCAACAGTGGTAATGAATATAGATCCGTTTCACATATGAAGGAAGGAAACATTAGGCAGTGCAATATTATAAATATCATGTCTTTATTCTTGTATTCTTTTATTTTGGTTTTTATTCATCTGTACAGCACTTTAGTCCACTGTGGTTGTTTTAAAGTGCTTTACAAAAGAAGTAGAGTTTAATTGTTAATCTTCCCCTGTAAATCACTTTGGAAAAAGCGTCTGCTAAATGCATAAATGTACCAGTCAGTGTCATTTAAAATTCTCATCTGAGTTGACAGTTTTGCTTTTGCATCTGTTAAAGTCTTGTTTTTGACTGTTTCACTCTGTATGAAGTGATCAACAGCTCTCACATCACCTTAGACCATTGTGTATTCTTGCAAAGAAATGCTGGATATTACTAAAACTACTTGGGGTGTTCGCTAAGACTCTTGTGTTGTCCGTCTTACAGGACTTGAACCAGCTCGTCCCAACCTCCTCTTGGGGCTACTGATCTGCCAGAAGGACAGAAAGCGAGCTGGTGCTCCAGTGGAAACTGAGGAGAAGCGGACAAAGAGTCAAACCAAAGATGCTGATGAGGCTGGCCTTACGAAGCCTGCCCCTATGGGAAAATCTGAAAAAAGCACACGACAGAGTCTGGAAATTCCATTCAGCACAACTCCTCCAGGATCACCTCCATCTAACTCCTGTGAGACCCCAAGCAGTACTGCAACAGCCTCCTCAGTCCTATCCTTTCTGTCTTCTGTCAAAGCCCCTGCAACATCCATGGCCACTGGCAGGGATTCTCCATCTTCCTCCAGCTCTGTTACGTCCTCAGCGGCAAATAGTACTCCGCTTCAGACCATCCTCAAGACACTGTTTGGGAAGAAAAAGGACTCGGAGTCTTCTGACTCTCCATCCGACCAGAGTGGGGAGCTCTCTGTGCCTCCCGTTACGATGCTGGACCCAATTGTGCAGCAGTTTGCACAAAGTTCTAAAGAAAAGCAGGTGGAGGAGGATGAAGATGACCGACCTTATGACCCAGAAGAAGAGTATGATCCCAGTAGGGGCTACAGTTTGCCCAAAAAGGCTGTAAGGAAACCTGAGGTCTCCAAGCCTGACATTGCCATAGGTGAAGTTGATGATGTAGCTTATGACCCAGAGGATGACTCTATTTTTGATGATGTCAAACCTTTAACATCAGGTCAGGCTGGTGCTGACAGTGCAAGTGATCCACAGAAAATCCTGGAGAGCCTTAAACAAATTGGGGATCGGACATTCCAGAAACAAGGAGAACAACAAACAGACGTACTTTTATCTCAACCAACTAAAGCCCTTTTGGCCAGCAGTCAACTCCTGCAACTGGGCAAAAAAGTTGAGGAGTTAGTAAAGTCATCATCAGTTGCTCCTTTGATTAATCAGAAAAGAGATCCGCGGCAAAGCAGAGATCCACGGCAGACCACCACAAGCAAAAGACAGACTGATGAGGCTGAGGAGGAAGAGGAGGAACAGGAAGAAGAAGAAGAAGAAGATGATGATCTTTCTACTTCCACACAGACTATGGGTCAAGAGCCACCAGTGACTAATGTAGCAGAACTGCCAGATTCCTCACACGGCTCAGAGACAAGAGCGCCTCAAGAGGATGTGAAAAGTGAGACCCTTCCTTTCATGGAGTCTGACAAAGACGAGGTGTTGATTCCATTGTTAGGAGAGGAGGTGGAACCTGATATGGAGGTCAACTACATGGATGAGAAAGAGGTGAAAAGTGAGGAAGACGAGCCAGCTAAGGCTGAAACAGAGATGGATAAGTACAGTATTTGGCCAAACGCTGCCAGCATTTTAAAAGCCACTGAGGTGTCAGAGTCTGAGGAGCAGAACAGAGATGTGCCAGCTTCAGGCTACTACGGTAAACTAGTAACCTCCTCCATAACAACCTCTACAATCCCAGTACTCACTCAGAGCGCCACATTGGTCGATACTCAGTCTCATCACATGTCACATCGCATTTCATCATCAGACTTTGATAGCGAGTACAGACCTCCACCTGACAGACCCACACCGTCCACCTTCACTCCCCCTGAACAAATGCAGGGACAAAATCTGATGGCAAGGCCTCCCCCAATGTCTCTGCCACCTCCCATGCAAGGCCTTCCTCCAATACCAGGGCCCCCTCCAATGCAGGGACCTCCCCCACCCATGCATGTTCCTCCCCCTGTCCGTGGTCCTCTCCCAATACAAGGAGTCAGTGGTCAGCAGTATGGCCCACCTCCAGCTACATACCCTCCTTATCAGAACCAGTGGGCAGGGTCACAACCACCACCACAGCAGCAGCAGCTGCCCCCTGGACCACCTCAGAACATCATGCCAGCCAGAGGTCCACCACCTCCCTTCCCTCCACTGGCTCAGAGAGGACCACCTCCTCAAATGTTTGACCCTCCCATGCCCCCTCAGCACATTGTACAAGGTCCACCTCCAGGCCTTCCCCCTCCTCCCACTTTTGATGGACAGAACAGTATACCACCACCCAGATTCACTAGTCCACCACCCCCATTTAATTTCCCTGGAAATAGAGGTCCTCTTCCACCTTTCACAGCGCCACCTCCTGGTCATTTTGAAAACAGGCTTCCTCCTCCGTCCCATTTTCCAGGCTCTAGGGGTCCTCCACCATCTCAATTTGGCGACCATGGCACCCAGCCTCCAAATGCCGACCAACCCCGTGGTCCTCCAGAACAATACAATAATGACACCTCCAACTCCTTCAAGTTGAAAGTAGAACAGCACCAGAGTCAAAACCCTCTCCATATTTATAAAGATAATCAAGGTCCCCTACCTGGTCCATCTTATCGGGGACCTCCCCTAAATCAGTATGAGGACAGAAGAGGTCCACCTCCCAGTGGGGAGATGGGTGGAGGACACTTCAATCCACACAACCAGTATGGAGGCTCTAGACTTCACTCCTCACCACCCCATCGAGGATCTTTTGAAGACCACAGAGGTCCTCCCTCTCAAGAAAGTCGAGCTCAGCCTTTTGGAGGATCAGAGCGGTACCGCTTTGATAGGCACTCAGATGAGGCAAGACCTGTTCGCCATGGAGGGGCACTTCTGCCCACTCCACCAGAGGCTCCCATAGGTCCTCCAACTCGCATGGGAGGGCACAGTCCTGATCTGCACAGGGATGACCACTGGCGCCGCCATTCTCCTGAAATGAGGAGGAGGAGGAGCACTACCCGAGAGGACTCTGAACCCCGCAGTGGAGACCGTTTCAGTCGCTTTGAAGGAGGCCACAGAGAACCTCCTCCTGGTCCTCAATCCTCTGAAGATAGACAGAGGGAGCTGTCAGAGGACCGGCGGAGGGAAAGGGAGCGGGAGGTCCTCCACCCTGGAAGGCCGTCATGGGACAGAGGTCAGGGCAAGCGGTGGAGCCGGGAGCAAGAGTGGGACAGAAGCAGAGACAGGGACAGGGAGACAGAACGCAGCCGTGAAAGAGAACGGAGCCGTGAAAGAGAACGGAGCCGTGAAAGAGAACGGAGTCGAGGGAGGGAAAGTGAGAGGCACAGGGAGGCTGAGGGAGAACGGCACAGGGATCAAGAACCAGACAAGAGGAGAGACCGGGACCGGGACCGGGACAAGGAACGGGAGAAGGAACGGGACAGAGCCAGAGAAAGAGACTCCGACAGGCGGGACCATGATCGTGACAGAGGGAGAAACCGCGACAGAGATCGGGAACGTGACCGAGATCGGGAACGTGACCGAGAACGAGACAGGAGACGGGACAAATCTCGCAGCAGAGACCGAGATCGTGACCGTGGAAAAGAACGACTTCGGGACAGAGATAGAGAACGGGACAGAGACAGGGATAGGGACAGGGATAGAGACAAAGACAGAGGTCGCACAGAAAGTAGCAGAAGCCGAGAAAAGAGGGAAGACAAGAAGGACAGTAAACACGATGCAGCCAGAGAATCTGAAAAGACTTCTGAAAATGACAAAAGTACGTCCTAGTCTCTGTCCAGTGGACTCTATCAGACACTCTGCCACTTAACGACTGTAAGACCGATCGAATGGACAGTATTTCATCAAACTTCCACCTTTGTGTTCATACAAAAAAGTTTGACAATGTTTGTATTTTCTCGTCAATTTAAGGTTTATACTTTTTTTTTTTTTTTTTATCATATTTGAAAAAACTGAAGGCCATCTAAGTGGGTTGTGTACAGGATATCGAGGTAGGCCAAGTTCTATGACGTACCTTTCTTCTATCAAAGTGATTTTTTTTTAAAAAAAAAAAGAAAACATTATGTAACTGATTAACATGATTTAGAAAATGTAAATATGAATGTCTATGTGTATATACTGATGTTTTTAATCATACTTTTCTAAGTAGAGAGAGTAAAAGCCATATATCTGAGATGGTTAATGTGAAAGTTAAAGAAACACTGTTCCCAACTGTGGCCATTGCACGGTACTTTGTGTTGAACTGTTTAGCAGCTTTGAATGGAACGGCTCCAGCTCCCTGCAGTATAAACCCATCAGCGGTTGAATTCAATGTCCTGATTTTCTTTCAACTCAACCAATTAAACCAGTTTGATTACAGTTATTCCTCTGTGTATGGGTGATTCTTAGGCACTTTTATGTTCTTGGGTCATATTTTTAAAAATACACATTGTTTTGTACAAATTCCACTTTCCTGGTCAAACTAACTTTAAAACCACCTTAGAAAAAATTTAACCACCTTTCTATTATGATTTTTTTATACTTTTCAACAGCCTTAGAAGTGTCAATCTCCTTGTTGTACACCCAGACTTAAACTTCAACAATGAAAATAATGCTTAAAAACAAGATGCATTTGAAAACTATTGATGTATCTTAATTATCAGTAAAATAATTAAAATACATTAGTGTTTAATGTGAGACAGCCATCAATATTATTTTTAATCCAAAATACAGCTGTTGCAGTTTCACCGTCATTTCCACCACAGCACTGTATTGTCCCTTTAAACAAATATATATATGAGAGATTGTGTAGACTGTTTCTATGGCAACGTACAGTGACATCAGAGCACATGTCGGACATAGGGGGAATTTTCAATTTCATCAACTTTTGAATAAATATCAGGGTAAATATTGCTTGATCAGGTCATAAATTTATTGCATGGCACTTCCAAACATATTTTCATAGGTTTTTAAAACAAACCCTTTTTTAGTTGAATAAATGTGTTTTGCATGTATGAGATGCTAGGTATCAATTCAAAGCTAATCAGCTAAACTAGTCTGGATTTTTTCACAAAATACTGTCAATGTCATTTCCACCACATTTCCCTGTGGTGGAAATGACATTTAAGGTGCAAGTGATATGGATTGTGAGAGTAGATGTGTCATACTTTTTAATATTACGCATTAAATCAGCATTAATTACACATTAATAATATGTTATATTCATATATCGATTTTTTTTTTTTAAAAAAGATGCCACGTAAGACAACAGCAGATAGGTTACAGGCCTATAGGGACCAAACAAAAGCTGAAGAAAATATACAATAAACTAATAACCGATGAACTAAAAAAATGTTTAAGCCAACAGATACTTCAGGTACTATCATTATTAGTATTTAAGAAATGTTCAAATAAATACTGTTTCTCTACAATGACAATAATTAATTTGTCATTTCCACCACCACAAACTTTTTTTTAAAATTGTAAAAGTTCTCACCACACATTAAAAAAAAACTTTCATAATTTAAAAAACTGATGAAAAATAGTTACAAAAATGGGTCTCAGACAATTCTAGAGTGGTATAAGTTATTTATAATTATATAACAGTTGTATATTGAGATGTGGTGGAAATGACATTTGTTCAACGCAGATCGGAAAAAATGTACAAAATTAACAATTTCTCTTGTAATCTAAGTTTGTCCTCTCACAGATCTTAAAAGTAGACAAACTATTTAAACTTATAATTCTGAGTTAGGTGAGTTTTGAACAACTATTTTTTTATTCAAGTTTACAAGGCTAAAAGTGCTCCTAGTTGAAGAAATGCCCTTATACACATTTGTCGTATTGAGATTCAACAAGAATTCCTGTTTCATTATGATTTTTTTAAAACTTAGTTTTTATTCAGTTTTGCTCAGACAAATATACAAGACATCTTACATACATGAACATATCTCATCAAACATTCCCCTAGGGCATACATGGAGAAAAGAAAAAAGAAAAAATGGATATCTGCAGTAGTAGTAGTCGTACTGATTACAATTAATCACAAATGAAACATGACTGACAAAAACCCCCATTTCTGAACACTTATTAAAGGGTTAATTGTGGGACAACATCTCTCCCTGAATTCGAAGTACATCAGTAATCTGCTCCATCTGATGCATTTAATGGCTGCTGTTAGTAAAAACTTTCTGGGATTACACCTAAAATAGCAAACTTTAATTCTTCAGAAAATGTTTGGTTGAAAACTGTTCACAGCAGCAAACATATCATCCCAGAGAGGTCTGATGTGAGGACAGGTCCAGAATATGTGGGTCTGGTTCCACATGTGAGCCCTAGTTTCACCAACAGGTACTGGGGTTCGGGTTCATTTTTGAAGTTAACTCCAGTGTCCTGAAAAATCTTGTGACAACTTTCCATTTGAACTCTGTCCATGCACTAGAATTAGTGACTATATATGGGCTTCAGAGCACATATTTGCCCACACCTCATCTGATATGTGTGTGTTAATTTCCATTTTTCATTATGATTTTTAAAGAATAATCAACACAGTCTGTCACTCCAAACCCAAAAACATAGATTTAACATTTAAGCATGAACACAACATAGCAGTGAAGTTAGCATTCAGACTAGTGCAGTTTACGAGTGGAACCACAGGGTGTGAACAGGACTGAGAACAAGTCTGAGTAGGATTTAACCAGTGACGTATGTTTGTTATGTATGAAACAGAGTCCGAACCCACGCACCGTGTGTTCAGGGGACAGTGGGGGGGCCTTCAGTGTCCCGTGGACGGTGCACATCTATGGCAGACTCACTTTGCGCCTCTGTAGCTGGAGCTGCCTTGTCTGGAGTGTCCGGCCTCTCCTTCGGCTGCTCGGACCCTGACAGACCAGACCATTTCATCTGCACTTTCTTTGGACACCACACAAACTCATCTCTCCGGTCATAGTTCAAATAGGCGAACTTTAGGAGCTTCCTGCGCTGTTTCTTATCACGTACGGCAAAGATGAAGTAGTTCAGAGCGCTGTCTTTGACATTTGCGAGTTCCCCGTGGACGAGAGTCTCCTCCAGGTAGAAGTGGACCAGGGGTTCTTGGTAGTGAGGGTACCCCAGCGTTGCCAGGCACTTGAGGATGCGGGTGATGCGCAGGTTGTTATGAGTGTGACTGGAAAGAACAGAAACAAATGATTAGTGGGATGCCGTTCACTGAGCCGCTTTCCGTGACCATAAAAGTCCCATTCCTGGGAGGAATCGTTCATCCATCCATCCATTTTCTGAACCCGCTTTATCCTCACTAGGGTCACGGGGGTCTCTGGAGCCGATCCCAGCTACATACGGGTGAAGGCGGGGTTCACCCTGGACATATCACCAGTTCATCTCAGGGCTGAACATATAGAGACAAACAAACACTCTCACATTCACACCTATGGGCAATTTAGAATAACAATTAACCTATCAGTGCATGTGTTTGGCTGGTGGGAGGAGCCAGAGTACCAGAGAGAAAGGTCCCACCCCCATGGACTGGTGTTGGAATGGAACCCAGGACCTTCTGTCTGTGAGGCACCGGTGCATCTGCTGCACCACTGTGTCGCCCCGGGAGGAATGAGATTATTGTAATAATCCGATCTAACGCATTTGCATGCACTTCAGAAATGCGATGATCAGTAACCCCAGGTTTAGACGCTCCAGTCCGTTATCGGATTTATTCAGAGTTCGTACGGACGTAGTGATGGTCGACTCAAACTTCCTGTTATTGTCCTCTCATGTTTGACTACGTAACTTTCACGCTCTACGGTTTTAATTGTGTTTACACGTGTGCGGACGTAAAAGAACGAAATAAATCCGATGAACCTGTACACATGCAGGAAGACGGGAGTACAGGGCCGGGATCCAGGTGTGTTAATCCGGTTTCTCATAATCAGATTACTGCTGTTATTTATAAAATGGGTCAGATTATCCCGTTTCCGTGACCCATACTAATCGGATAAGTCCAGTAAAGGGACGGTGCTGGGCGGACTGGTAAACGGGCTCCCTGCTGCTGCTGAAGTGGAGGCGGGCTCCGTACCTGTTCAGGTTGTCAAATCTGTCTCTCCAGTTGGAAGCTCTCTGCACTTGTCCTGTTTCCTCGTCACGTAACTCGATGCCATAGAAGTCCAACATCAGCTTGTATGACTTCAACAGGTTTTCTTTGGCAACCGTGTTTTGACGGAATTCCTAAAACAAAGAAATGGGAAAAAATCTGTCAGGATATGCAACATTTTTTCAGAATAAGATAAGACTTTATTTATGTCTGTGGGGAAATCAGTGAGGAAACAGGAAAGATAGTAATAGAATACGAAGACCATAAAAATGAACATACGTACTTGGCTCCGTTTCAAACCCAGGGCTCAGAATAATCTGTACATTTGTAGATCTATGAAATCCTCTGGTTTGGGTTCCTTCATATTCCAGACGGAACCATTGGTCATTCCAGAATGAACTGAGACCAACTGAACAGGTTCATTCAGGTTCTCAGAAACTGAAAGTGTCTTCATTCAATATGGGCTGTTCCACCTCTGGTTCCAAACAAGCAGTACGGTAACGACGCACAGAACCAAGTCTGAGGATCCTGTTCTGAGGATCCCATCACTCAGAACACTGACTGGACCGCCATGACAGTGCACTTCACCACGGCTCAGACCTGCACGGAACAAGACTGTGGAACGTTCTCTGTCGGACCGTAAGTCAGAACGGGCCAATGGAACGTTCTCTGTCGGACCGTAAGCCGGAACGGGCCAATGGAACGTTCTCTGTCGGACCGTAAGCCGGAACGGGCCAATGGAACGTTCTCTGTCGGACCGTAAG
>JAPQRP010000024.1:41108942-41121120 GCA_037367295.1 Apogon hyalosoma | reverse complement strand
CTTTAATTTTTTTTTTTTTTTTTTTTTTTTTTTTGGTCACCTGTAGTGTTTTTTTTTTTATATCACCCATAGTCTGTCTTGTCTTCTATAGTTGTTTTTTTTTTTGTGTCTCCTATGGTCTGTTTTTTTGATCTGTAGTCTGTTCTTGTATTCTACAGTCTGTTTTTTTTTTCCTAGTGTTTTTTGTTTGTTTGTTTTTGTGTGTCCTATAGTCTGGTTTTTTGTCTCCTGAAGTCAGTTTTTTCCTCCTATACTCCTTTTTCTTTTTTGTCTCCCATAGGCCATTGGTTTCTCTACTAGTCTGTTTTTGTCTCTTGTAGTCTGTTTTTTGTCTTCTGTTATCTGTTTTTTGTCTCCTTTAGTCCGTTTTTTTTCTTCTGAAGTCTATGTTTTTTTTAATCTTGTATAGTATGTTTTTTGTCCTCTTATACTCTTTTTTTGTCTTGTATAGTCTTTTTTTGTCTGTGACAGTTATTTTTGTCTCCTATTGTCTTTTTTTGTCTCCTATAGTCCTTTTTTGTCTTCTATAGTCTGCTTGTTGTCTTTTACAGTCTGTTTTTTATATCACCTATAGTCTATTTTGTCTTCTATAGTTATTTTTTGTGTCCTATAGTCTGTTTTTTCCCCCTGTAGTCTGTTTTTTGTAGTCTATAATCTGTTATTTTTTTGTCTATTTTAGTCTGTTGTTTTGTCTTCTAGAGTCTGTTTTTTTCTCTCAGTCTGTTTTTTGTCTTCTATAGTCTTTTTTTCTCCTTTAGTCCATTTCTGTTACCTATAGTCTTTTTTTTTCCCTCCTGTAGTCTGTTTTTTGTTTCTTGTAGTCTTTTTTTTTTTTTAACTTCTATTGTCTGTTTTTTCTTCTTTTATAGTCTGTTTTTTGTCTTCTATAGTCTGTTTTTTGTCTTTTATATTATTTTTTTTATCCTATAGTCAGTTTTTTCTCCTATAGTCTTTTTTAGTCTCCTATAGTCTGTTTTTTTTTTTTTGTCACCTTTAACCTGTTTTTTCGTGTATAGTCATTTTTTTCTCCCATATTTTTTTTTTGTTTTTGTCTCCTGTAGTCTGTTTTTTGTTTCTTATAGTCTTTTTTTTGTCTTCTAGAGCCTGTTTTTGTCTTGTATAGTCTGTTTGTTTTCTCCTTTAGTCTGTTTTTTTTCTTCTGTAGTGTTTTTTTCTTTTTTCTATAGTTTGTTTTTTGTTTTTGTGTCTCTTATAGTGTGTTTTTTGTGTCTCTTATAGTCTGGTTTTTTTTTTTTTTTTGGTCTCCTTTAGTCTGTATCTTTGTCTTCTATAGTCTATGTTTTTTTTCTTCTATATTCTGTTGTTTTTTGTTTTTGTGTCTCTTATAGTCTGTTTTTTGTGTCTCTTATAGTCTGTTTTTGTTTTCTACAGTCTGTTTTTTGTCTCCTTTAGTCTGTTTTTTGCCTTCTATAGTCTGTTATTTTCTTTTATATTCTGTTGTTTTTTTCTTTTTGTGTCTCTTATAGTCTGTTTTTTTTTGTCTTATATAGTCTGTTTTTTCTTCTGTAGTCTGTTTTTTTTCTTCTATAGTCTTTGTGTGTCTCCTATAGTCTTTTTTTTATTATTATTTGGTTTTTACAGTCTGGTTGTTCTCCCCTTTTGCCTTTTTTTGTTTTCTATGGTCTGTTTTTCTCTGCTTAAGTCATCTGTTTTTCGAGTTCTATGGTTTATGTTTTTTGTCTTCTATAGTCTATGTTTTTTTCATCTTCTATAGTCTTTTATTTTTTGTCTCATACTCTTTTTTCTGGCTTCTATAGTTAGTTTTTTTTTCTATTTTAGTCTTTTTTTTCTTCTATAGTCTTTGTTTTTTTGTCTTCTATAGTCTTTTTTATTTCTGTGTCTCCTATAGTCTGTTTTTTGGTTTCTATAGTCTGTTTTTTTCTCCTTTAGTCTGTTTTTTGTCTTCTGCAGTCAATGTTTTTTGTCTTCTATAGTCTATGTTTTTTTTCTTCTATATTCTATGTTTTTTTTATTTTCTATAGTCTTTTTTTGTTTGTGTCTCATTGTTTGTTTGTTTGGGTTTTTTGGCATCTATATTCTTTTTTTTTTTTTTTTGGCTCTTTTAGTGTTTTTTTTATCTTCTATGGTTTATGATTTTTTTTCTTCTATAGTCTATTTTTTCTTCTTCTATAGTTTGTGTTTTTTATTTTAAATCTTCTATAGTCTTTTTTGTGTCTCTTATAGTCTGTTTTTTGGTTTCTATAGTCTGTTTTTTGTCTCCTTTAGTCTGTTTTTGTCTTCTATACACTATGTTTTTTGTCTTCTACAGTCTATTTTTTTTCTTCTATAGTCTATGTTTTTTTTTAATCATCTGTAGTCTTTGTTTTGTTGTGTCTCTTATTGTCTTTTTTTTGGCTTCTATATTCTGTTTTTTGTCTGTTTTGGTCATTTTTCTTTTCTTCTATAGTCTTTGTGTTTTGTCTTCTATAGTCTATTTTTTTGTCTTCCATAGTCTGTTTTTTTTTTTTTTTTAATCTTTTATAGTCTTTTTGTTTTTGCGTCTCTTATAGTCTGTTTTTTTTTTTGTCTCCTTTAGTAATTTTTTGTCTTCTATAGTCTATGTTATTTTCTTTTATATTCTGTTGTTTTTTTTGTTTTTGTGTCTCTTTTAGTCTGTTTTTTGTCTCCTTCTGTCTGTTTTTTTCTTCTATAGTCTGTTTTTTGTCTCCTTTTGTCTGTTTTTTTTCTTCTATAGTCTATGTTAAGGTGTTCCTAGAGTAACTTCTGTTCTTCCCGTTAAAGTCGAACTGGGACCCATTTTCTGAGATTTGTTTAATAATTCAGCACGGCCTTAAACCAATTCACTTCAAGTGCTCAGATGGTATTTTTATTAGGCAAATGCTCCATACTTTAGAGGAATAATTTACTTGTGTTCCAAAACTGTCAGAGGACCTCGGAGCCATGCTGAATTTACTGAGCAGAGAAGCCCACAGCCCCTGTGCAAGCACTAATTCAGCCCAACAGTCCGTTCATGAATATGATGGTGTTGGTGCTGCACACAGGAAGGAGGAGGATCAGCTGTGCCACTGCTAGGAGACTCCACGGGCATGAACGTCAGCTGGACTTGTCCTCTCAGCCGTTTCCCCCCAAATGCATCAATATTCAAGCCTTTCTGCTCCAGGTTGGGCCATATTCGACACACTCCTGTGCAGAAGCTCTTCATAATCCACCGTTCTCTCAACGGCTGCTCGCATGCAACCAAATGACACTGACTCATATGAAGATGTGACGTTATTTATTCAAGTCATTGTTGTGTAAGAAGTCGGTTTTAAATCCCCATTGGATCATTTCTCTGCCAACATTTCCAGGCAGTGAGTAAAGTAACAGCACATAATGTTCGAAAAGAGAAGAGCATTTGTGTTTTATCTGTGACCTTCCAAATGCTGCCCTCTGGACTGAAACACCCACTTAGTAGGACCACTCCCTAATTATCATCCTCAAGCACTTTACTTTGAAGAAACCATTCAAAGAAACTGAATGTGTAGAGTTATTTCTGCACTGAAGCAGTTATTTAGCACTGGAAACAAAGCAGCGCATTGACACTGCCTGTTCCTGTAGATGGGATGGAACTGTCATGACCTCTGATATGGAAATGGAGGCTCTGATCTGAGTGTTTAGAAATGTCAACCTTGGTATTTTCTGGGTCCAGTTAAAGGCAGAGTTCATGCTTTTTTTTATTTAAAGTTTCATTTCAGTGCATAGCCATCTGTCTATTAAAATGTGTCTTAGTTTGTGTGAAAATGAAGTTAAAAAACATACATACATACAAAGTACATTTAATCCTGCCTCCATAATTCATCATGGTTCCATGTTCTGCAGACAGAAGACAATGACAGAAGAGTCCTCTAACAGAAGAATAAATGCAGTAATCTTCTGGAGGTTCCAGAGAGTCTACCTGTTCAGTTAAAAGCTGAAGCAGACCAACTGGTCCCATTTGTCGTGTAGATCATCACAGAGGGCTGCGGCTTCATTTTTCTCTTTATTTCTTTTTTATCCTTACATTCACCATCAAAGGCTTATCACAGCAGCTTCCATCCAAACCTAATAACTCTGCAGCGCGCCGTGGATCAGGGCTAGAGGAGGAACTGGGCTGTGAAATAGACTCCACTTTGGTGATGGACACATGAAAGGACTCGGATGGTTGGCTGTCAGTCACACCGGCAGACCCGCCTTCGCTCCATCAGAAGTCCAAATATGAATCTAAATAACCTGGAAAATGCATTTTCTACCAGTAGATCCCCAAAGTGTCCGGGGCATCAGAGGGAGGCAGCGGGAGGGAGCGCACGCAGAAGCAGACAGCGCGCGCTCGCTCGCGCGCGCCGCGGTTCCATGCCTGCTCCGCTCCGCTCCGCTGGTCGGGAGGAGGGGTTGGAGTGACGCCGCTATCCAATGGGCACCGGCTTCCTCTGGACGGAGCGCAGCATCTCTGTCTCCAGACAAGTCTCACACTCAGCACCGACAGCAGGACCCCGGGCTCCGGGAATTACTGAGCTGCATTTGGCGAACAACACTCACCTCTTTCGCTTTTTCCTAACACGACATTTTGCAAAGATGACCGTTGGCTGCGTCATCCTGGCGTGCTTCGTACTTGTGGGCGCATCCTCGGTAAGATGAGTTGATTTGCTGTGGAAGTGGTGCACTGCTGTAGTGCTTCCTTGGTGTTTGCTGCGTTGTTCGAGCCTCTGAAAGTGTCTGTGAAAGCCGCTCTGTCCCCTGCAGTGTTGCGCTAAAGGCAATACCAGGCGTGGAATGGAGCTGAACACGGCGACGGAGGAGGTCAAGATGACTGTAGAAGTCTAACTGTGGTGGAAAAAGTCCCTGATAACTCTGTTAGCATCCACATGACGGTGAGAGCAGCTGCGGTGCGTGGTGCAGAGGATGGTGGCTTCCACTGGGCTCATCGGTCTGTTGTCTCACATCAACTTGGTTTATGCGCGTTTACGCACCGTCAGGTCTCCTCCTGTACATTTGTGAGATTAATGTCTCAGATGGCGACTCGATGATGAAGTTGAGTGTTTAAAGCCGTTTTCAGGACGAGGACTGAAACAGCAAATCAGCTTCCCTGAAAAGCTTATCTTACTTTTTCAGTTCAGACAGTAATGCGGCGTAATGAGCCTCTTCTCCAACAGTACTCCAGTTTTGTGTAACGCACCTCTAGTATTTACACACACACACACACACACACACGCACACGCACACACATATGATTAAACGGACATAATGCTGCAGTCGTTTACTGTGGAGAATCCAAAGCCTGTGGAGGTTCTGTGTCCAACACTGTCTGTCCTTTTAAAATGCACATCATGTGTTTGTGTTTCTGCCACACTTTAATGTGAATGAAGACACATGTTGGAGTTAAACACTCCCTGTGAAAGCTCATCGTCTTCATCCTTCTCACCCTTATCCTCGTTCATGTCTGTATCTTTACTTGTCCTGCTGACACTGTTATGGTGCCAGTGCTCATCAGGATCATGGATCTCTCTCTTCAGTCAGTGTCAGTATCTTCTGAGATCTGACATGTCGCAGCAGTGATGTTGAGCAGGTGTCTTCAGCTCCACATGTGGATCAGCAGCAGCTCTCTGTAAATCAGTCTGGAGCTGCAGCAGTTGACTGAGGTTCAATATGGGTCTGAAAAGGCTGTGCGATCACCTGGTGACCTGGTGCTCCTCTGGTCCATTTGCCAGTGCTTAACAGGCTGTCTGTTTCATTCCTCAGGGAACTAAGGCAGGCCAGCCCCTTAAAGCCCCATGCAGACCAGGGTTCTCCCAGAACTTTTACACAGTGATTGTCTCCAGAGACATTCTGCATGGTCAGAGCATCCTCAAAGGTAAGGCTGCTGCTGGAGCTCATTTATTGACTGATGGTGTTTTCTCTGGTCAGATGTGTCCCTAAGCTTATACTGTGATAGAGTGACTGTGTGTGTGTGTGTGTGTGTTATTGCACATGGCTCTCCATCACTGGTAATGAAGAAGGTCAGTGCATGCTGTGGTTTTGCAACAGAAGCAGTTCCTGGGACGTGCACATACGGTGGAAAGCAAACAGATCAGAGCTGTATTGGTATGTGTGTCTGTAGCTGTATTGGTATCGGTATCTGTGTCTGTAGCCGTATCGGTGCCTGTGTCTATAGCTGTATCTGTAGCTGTATTGGTGTCTGTGTCTGGAGTAAATACTGCATTAAGGCATGTGAACACATTTGTGCAGCAGGTGTGTCATGGATTCAGCTCCAGGTAGTTTGATATGATGAAGTGAACACCTGAATGACACTGTCTGTCTTTTTTTTTTTCTGTTTGACTCACTGAGCCTCCTTCAGCTCCTGTTTACAACATAAAGTCCCTGAACATCTGAAACTTATCATTTTCTTCGTAGTACATTTGCCAGTCCGTTCTTCTTCTGTTCTTTTTTTTTTCAGATTAATTCAATTGTCTTCCACTCGCTCAATTTCTTTTCAGTGCAGACAATGTACTGAATCTACTCCTGTGTTGTGAAATTATGCCGGAGCGTGTTTGTCTGTTTGTCACAGACTTTTGCCGTAATGGAACTCTGAGCCCATCCTAGTGTCTGTATTTGCACGACTGACAGAAACAAAAAGCAGAACATGGACCTTTATATTCTTAGTCTTGGACTTGCATTATTTCAGTTTATTGCACATTTCTACTGTATCAGTTGAGGGACTGGGTTTTGGCGATACGGGCCCAACATTTGGGTTGATACAAATGTCTTCCCTGCAAACTCCTGCAGGCTGTTCCACTTCTACTTGGAGCAGCACATCAACAACAGTGTGCAATAAGCTCAGCTCTCCCCTGACACTTCGCTTTTATAGCCAAATATTTGTCTATTGTTACATGAAATGTTGTTTGCCAGGAGGAAATGGCATTCTTATTGTTGCATTTTCCAGTTGCTGGTAAAACAATTGAATTATTCTGGAGGTTATCTTGTTATTTACGACAAGGACGGTGCGGCCAGGCGGTGGGGGGTGAGGCTGCCTGAAGGGGCTCGGGGGCTCAAGGTTTCTGCCTGTTCTCAAATGGACTGAGGCATCCTAAGTGACCCGTACCATGTGATATGTTTGAGCAGATAAGGTTCCAATGTTCGTTGTTATTCCTCACTGTTTGTGTCCCTCAAGGATGCTGGTGCAAGTGCATATTACATGTTGACACTTGGATTCAATACACGGTTATAGAAAACAGATTTAGCTGATGGTGTCCATCAGCTGCACCTCCTTTCCCTCTCTGTCTGTGTTTGGTCTTTGTGAAAATCAATCTGAGAGCCATCCCATCCTCCCAACTGGACACTCAAAGGGACATGTACTGCAGCAGCTTTAGTCCTCATGCAGTGATAAATGTGCAAAGGCTAGCCTCAGCGAAGGTCTGTTTTCTACACACTGGGACACAAATTGGGTAGGAAGCCTTTAATACTAACGCCATAATATGTATAACCTCAAACTGTCACTTTCCAAGAAAATGAATGGGGTAGGCATGAATTGAGGGGGGGGTCTGGGATGCCTACAGAGCTGGGTGGGTTGCTGGACCACTGTTTTCTCCCCGGAGAGATGGACAGTGAGCAATGGGGGAAGGACCAAGGAGCTGTGGCCCAGCAGGTGCACAGGGAACCAGGCTTCTGTTTGAACCATGTATGGACCAGGGTCTTCTGTGATATTTTTCTTATTGTTTTGATGGTGCTTGGGTAGTTTAGGTGCAACTACCTAATGTTTTTAGATCTGCTAAACATATTAATACGTGTTAATTAAATGTGTTAAAATGATTCCTTGATGCTCCAGTTTTCGGCGTCTGCATCATAGTGTTTTTCAAAGTGTTTTCCAGACTTTCATACATCCATTTCTGTTCATCTTGTCCTTTCAGTAAGTGTGTTTTTGGTAGAGAATCAATGCAAACTTTAAAGGGAACTTTCTAGTTCACGTATCTGGCTGCACTAAAACACTAAACACTGTTTACAAACTTAAAAGCCTTTTAAATGGCTTTGCGAGTCTTTGTGGCAGAGAAATTTTCCAGGATCCTTTAGTCACTGGTTCCAAAACTTTTGATATGTGAGCGATTAAAGACAAAACATCGACAAATGTTCCAAGTAGCTCAGAAGGAAATTTTTCTTCGTAAAACGTTTCATGATGCAATGGCTTTAGTTTGTTAGAGACAAAACTTTAAAACAAGGGAGGAAACAGTCTACAACAAATGTTTAGTTTTTTTTAGTGCTTCCTCTCCTGCAGTTGTGTTGTGTCCTCTTGTTTATCTCAGGCATCCTATCTCATATTCTACCTGAAAAAAGTAAAAACATATTTTCCAGAGGACAGTGGCAAAAACAAATGGAAGCCAACAGTCTGAAGGGAGGAAACATTCAGAGATGGTAAAAACACAACACCGCTACTCAGAACAGTCTGCTGTGAATTTACATGCTTTGATCCTTTAACATGACTTCTTTCCTGTGGTTCCATGTGGTCAATACTTGAAAGGTCATTTCTGATTTGGTAATACATCTTTCAGTGCCCCCCCCTCAGCTTTATAGGTTAAAAAGCCTGTTAGGAGTTTGTGGTAGCCCATAAAAGGCCTTTGTTTAACTAATTCACAGATCTCTGTGCTCTTGCTAAGTTGTGCTGAATAAACCATCCTGTGCTCCCATGGAGGTGTTTGTCTGAGCTTTGGGTCTGGATCGGAGGGGGATGGCTGTGGCGCACGCCGGCAGACAACTGGGCCTGAGTCGCAGTCCGTGCAGGTCCCCGCTGTGGGCAGATAAGCCATGAAAAGAAATATTCCAGTGATTGCACATCACTGTGTAAACCAGCACCTCGCTCCAAGAGCCGGAACAGACACCTCGGAACACGGACAAGGGGATGTGGCCTCGACACAAAAGAGCCTCATTTGAAATACAGTTCAGTCGAGATGTTTGTTGAAGTCACTGTCAAGGCATATTTGAGGAGTCTGCACTGATGACTTATGAACAGAGTGCAGCTCAGTGTGAGGGAACGGCTGTCTGAACGCATATTTGACTTTACGTGACTAAGATTTGGTGACAGAAAATGTCTTTGAGGGATTGGCTGGATTAAAAAAATGACCTCTGTTTGCAGTGGACTAGCGGAAGACAAAGACACAACCACGGTGACTTAATGTCATCTGGAAGAATCACAAGAAATTTGTGGAAACACCCATTCACCACTTTTTCTTTTGTCCCCGCTGTCTCCTTTCAGAGAGAATTTTATTTTCCTGTGTGGTCTTTTTAATCACAGGATATGAAGTCAATGAAAAAAGTAATCCACAACTGTGTGCCTTCATGTCAGGGTTTTCATTTAAAATGGAGAAGTTATTACATAACTGCAGCACACGCAAGAAAAGCGACTGTACTTTAAATCTAAAAGGTTCATTTAAGGAGGATCATGCCTCCATTGGCTGTCCTTTTTTCACACATTGATTTTCTATTGTTAAATTTCATCTCTTAGAAGTTACACATGCAAAATGACTTGTAACATGACCCCAATTAGACTACACCAGGAGGATCTGGCGAGGAGCCATATCTGCTCTGGAGCAGCCAGCTTGGCAGACGCTTCGCTGGAGTGAGAACTTCTGACTCCTCACCTCCAATCCAAAGTGACAGGGCTTTCATAAGTGCGTCCAGACCCAGAACTGAGGAGTGGGTGGGGCGTGTGGGGGATTAGGTTTCCAGGCATTTGATAAGCGGGATGCCATTTCCCTTCTGACTCACAAACGTCTCTCTTGTCCTCCAGAGAGTCTTTCATCTCTGCAGCCAGGACCTGCAGTCTGTGGCGAGCTGATAGAATACAGGTACAGAAGATGAGCCACATCATTTCTCTTTATCTCGCCAGCCTTCTTACCAAACCAAGCTACGGCCCTATATCCCTCAAACTCCCTACAACATGACATACATGCTGAGCCAATTCCATCAAGCAAGCCACCCATGATATAGTACATGCCACAGCACAATGCTTTTCATCCTGTTTTGTCGTTATTTCCTCTCTGGATGCAAGTACAAAAAAAGGACTTTTGATAGATGGCAAACGTCTGTCAGCACAAATATTGTTGCCTCTCGTCGGCTCTCCATGCGAATTGTATTAGTTCTAGTGCACTGATCTCCACTGAGCGCCTCTCACTGTGTACTGGCATTAGTTGGAGGCAGATAGTTGGGCGCTGGGTCATGGCATGCACTCTCACGGAGTTTCATTACAGCTCACATACTCTCATTACTTTTCCTGTATCATCCCGACCCCCTTGCATTTCAACAGTGAGAAGCTGTCAGATGTGAACCCAGCGCCTCCAGACTCCAGCTGCTTTTTCAAAGCGCTGTGTGATCTCTGCCTTTGCACTCTACCAGCTGAGATTATACGCTAGATTGACATTACCCACTAAATAGAGGTGAACTAATTGTGCCCTGAGTTCTGACCTTCAAAATGGAGGTAATGGCAATATTATCAGACCTCAGATTTCATTTGCAAGAGCTGGCGGCTGTGGGTTAAAGGAGTGATTATATGAAAAAAGAAGAAACTAGGCACTTGTGATGGGTTTAGCCAAAAAGGGGCCTTGGCAGGGGATTAATGGATAAAAAAGAGGACTGTGTTGGACTGGGAACTAGAGATTTACTACTGTATTTCAGGATATGAGACAAGGGCAATTTTCAAGAAAAAAATCGTGGATTAAGAATAAAGCTGAGTTTCTCACTCATGTCTTTAAATCTCTCTCCAAAGGGAAGTAGTTTAGCTCTTCTGATGGATGCCGGTTTGCAACTGTAAGAAAAGGAAATGACAAAGCAACGTTATGAAGAAACAAGTACTACTGATGACCTTGTATCTTGTGAATACTATTTGCATTAGTTATTGAAAACCTGTTTTTAATTGACCACCCGCTCTAACAATCAATGTACGTTAACACTTTGCACCTCAGTGCACTTTAATGATCAGTAGCCTGATGAATCCTGTATTAGCTTTTAGTTGAGGTGCAGAAATGAGCAGTTTTCCCAACAGAAGACCTCTGTTTCACCTTTCAGTGTAAGTGTAACCCACAACCTGCCAGTTCATTACAAAGGCTTTTCCTCTTTCCTTCCACTTCAGGATTTACATGCATCTGAATACAAATCAGGCCTTCCGTATTAAAAGGGTGTTTTCTGGGCTCACATAATTCTCTTTCATGTTATCCTGCTTGTTTGCAGCACCATGACAGGGCTCACTTTGGTGTCACTTACGTGTTTTTTTCAATAGATAATTATTTTAACAATTAATAGAATAAAGAAAGGGATTTAACCAAAGCTGCCACGTGAAAGAGACTGAAAAGCCGAGAGTAAGAGCTCAGTCCAAACCTCACCTCTCTGAAAGTAATGTGGAAACAGGCATTGTGAACCAATTTTCCATTTCCGTTATCATCAGTCTGAAATTGTGGCTTTTCTGTGGAATGGCTTTGTGTCGTGTTCCCTCCCTCCTCGAAGGGAAAAACACACACGGGGTCCTAGAAAGCATGGATTCACATTGTGTTGTTTAGACAATTACTGCTCCTGTAATTCAGATTTCTGTGCCATCCGTCCGTCCGTCTGTGGTGTATTTCTGTAGGTTCCCTTCATCACGTTTGTATTTCAGAGGCTGATTGTGCTGCGTCGGGGCATACGTACTGTAATTACTGTGCAGTGGATCTCTGTCACCTCAGTCCTCTTGTTCACCATGGAGACCAGGACAGGCATATGATGGGGAATATATTTTACAATGGCACGGGGCAAATATTGATTTGGGCTTTTGTATTACTTGTTCTTGTGGGTTAGGGTGTTAATAACTAACTTTAAGATTGGACTGTATTGATACTGTTGAACCAAATATTGATAGTTTTATTAAAAACCCCGTGTGAAAGTGCTGGCAGTACGTGTTGCTCCAGGGAACTAAGCACAGACAGTTTGTGTAACGTTTCATATCATTTGTTCTTTGTTCTTCTGTGAAAATGACACCACAACATAGTAACACAATAATGTTACATCCCGGCCTAGGGGTGAACCAGGACGTACAGAATATTGGCTGTTAAACTCTCCCAACTCCCAAGTTACAGAACACCAGCACAAACAAAACAATCTCAATTCACAAAATTTATTGAACACAAAGAGGATAGGGGAGTGCTCATAAAACAACAAACAAAAATCTTCTTATAAACAAAAAGGTCTT
>JAPQRP010000024.1:41078686-41092388 GCA_037367295.1 Apogon hyalosoma | reverse complement strand
AGATGACCGACCTCTGATCCGGCGAATGAATGAAGGGAATCAACAAAACACTGGGTGGAGATGTGGTGTGGTCTGGAAGCGGTCTGGATGATCGGGTGGACGTCGTAATCGGGTTTAACGGCCGTATTTCGTCCGGATCTATGAGCTGTGGCTCCGACGCTTCCTATACTTTCCGGTGGTTGTTCCCCCTGAGGAATGCGGATGTGGCTTATTTATACTGCCGCTAACTAGGGGCGAACGAGGTGAATGGATGAGCATTTCCGGGGTGTATACGAAGGAAGCCAGGTGTATGTGGGGTGTATGTGCAGGTATGGGCAGGTATGGGCAAACAGAACCAAGCTGTCACACTGTGTGTACAGTTTGTAACAGTGTGTACTGTGTGTTCTTTGAAAAAGCAGATAGTTGTTTTTTTTCTACTCTGTTTACATGGACAGTCATGGTCAAAGGATAACCAGAAAAAACAGGGGTCCATTATGTCCTCCTGTGCTTGTCTTAATGGAAAGTGTAACAGCGTGTCCTGTATGTTACATGTAGACTCAGTGGTAACATGTGCAACCGATGATGAGTGAAGTAATCGCGTGTGTATGCGCTTTTATGAGAATAATTCTGATATCTTTGACATCTTGTGAATTGTTGGAAGAGTTTGTGTGTTCAGATGTATTTGTTATCTGAAGTGAACCCTTACGCTCTCTCTGCCTTTGAATAATAACAGTCGACCACAAACATTCCCTTTCATTCCTCGGTGCAAACATCAAATGCAGCCTCGTCCCCTGTGGCACTGGATATGAAAGCTTCCTCTTTTCTGTAGATTGGTGGCATTCTCTTTGCTTGTCACCCTGACACTGTTTGAGACAAGTGTATGTCCTGCCTGTCATTGTATATCCAATGTCCACCCTATCACAAAATGGATTTTCAGAAGAAAAGGCTCCCTCCCCTCCGCCCTAATCCGATTTGCAGCCTGTTTGTATGCCTTATAAAAGCCTTTAAGTCTGCCGCTTGGCTTGGCTAGTCTTTTTATTTTTTAACATCACAGATCTGGGAGACAGAGATGACATGAGGACAGGGTGAAGAGAGAGAGAGTGGAGCAAAGAAATAGAGGAACGCAGATGAAGACATGGGGGGACAGAATGTAACGCAGCAAGGCAGCTTCGCCAAGCGAGAGACAAAGCAGCGTGCAGACAGGACGACACACAGCTACCGTGTAGCCTTCACAGTCTCACCACTGCCGTTGGACTCCCACACTGAGGAGCTGAGGCAATAATTTATCTACCTTTCAGATGAAAAATAGAGTACAACACACAAACACAGACAGGAACGATGATAGACAAATGGTACGAGGGGATTTTAAGTGAATCAATTATCAGTGCTTCCATCCGTGTCAGGCAGGATCAGGCTAGGAGGTGAGCTGAAAGGATGTTGGGTGGAGATTAGAGCCCAGAGCGAGGAGCAGGGGCGACATGACAGCATGACAAGAGGATGACCCCGGGAGAGCTTTAAGTGGAGGCGGAGTGGCGGTGAGGCTGGGGCCACGTCTATGACACAAACACCCCAGGGCTGAAGTCACGGTCCCATCTTTTATTTACTCATTTAACACTATGTGGATCACACATGTAATATCATATTTAAAGCTGTATTTTTTCTAGATACACATTGTTCCCATTTAATTGTCTTCAGCTGTTTTTTGGATTCATTTATTTGATGCTCAGGTAAAAGTGGTTGCTAAATGATTATGTTAATCTTGTCTTTTTACTGGTCTTCATAATCTAAATGTTTCTGCCTCAGCCCTTACCACTCTTCTCTTGACTGACCAGTGGATTTGGAGACTCATACACCTGTGCTTTCGCAGAGAAAGGGAAGCTTTAAAGCATCAACAGTTGAATTGTGTATCTCCAGATACTTTTATTTCCACTTTTTCTTAAACCAGTGTTTGTGCCTGTAGATAAATCACATTTGATCAATGCAAAAACCTTAGACACAATAAATCACACCTTTCTCCTAGAGTCTAGACTTTTTGAATCTGGACACCGGCATATGTCATCCTGCCTTCCTTAAGAAAGGGCATGCAGGCTTGTTCCACCAAACCACAGCACTATTAGAATCTGTCAGGCTCCTGTTAGGTTACCTCCTTTGTTAAACAACAGGTGAATGAGTTCAGGCAGTGGCCAGGAAGTTTCCAGCTGACTGTGTTTTTGTTATTAGTGGAGAAACAGGAGCTGGGATTGACAGGAGGGTTAGCTTTGCTCCCAGCCATTAGGAGGTACTGCAGTAGAGCTCAGGGCCACGGTTAGGGCCAATCCCCCTCCTTAACACTTTAATTTCTATTTGTGTCAATAAAGGTGTGTATGCATGTGCATGTGACTGTACATGTGTGAAGACACAGTGGGAACTCATTGCTATTTGCATGAGGTTCACATTCATTAACAGTTCTTACTAGAGAGCATAATTAAAAGCTTGCTGTGTTTGTAATTACCCTGTAGCACCTGTTCTCCAACTGCACGCCTCTGCTCCTCACACTGTAACAGTAACTATCACCTTCTCTGGTCGGTGATGTAGTTAGATGAGACTCATAAAGCTGAGATTTGGTTCATAACTGAAATCAGAATACGAACAAGTGGTGCCAGGCAAAACAAACCCCACCCCTAGCAAATGTTTTACCTGATTTGCCCTATCTCTTATCATTGCAAAAAATTTTGGTGACCTTGACCTTTGACCTACATTCACCAAAATTTAATGGGATCTATTCTGGCCCACCTCGCACCTTTCCTGAAAATTTCATGGAAATTAGTCCAGTAGTTTTTGCGCAGAGTTGCTGACAAACAAACACAGAAAACAAACAAACAAACAAACAAACAAACAAAAACAATACCCTCGCCTCCCCTTCTGAGGGAAGGTTAATAAATGGGAGTATTATTGCAACCCAACAGGAAGAGGAATGCTAAAAGAACAGTTCACAGGTATTTAAATGTGGCTAATGTCATTTTTACCCCATGGCTACATGGTAATGGATTGCAGCATAGTCACTATAAACCATTTCACCCACTTGAATGTGGTGTCATATCTGCACAGAGACACAAACGCTGCAAAGATGGTGACACGCACATGTAAATCTTTGAAGAAAATAAAACTCATTGGCTGCTGTTTGAAGGGCTTTGCATTTGTGATGAAGCCTGCAGAAGTCTGTGGCATTTATAGATATTAGATTGTGAAAAGCTTTTCACTCAAGGGCCTCTTAGATGTGTAGTGACACCTTAATTTGGCAGTTTTGACTAAATGTAGCAGCAGCAGGAACCTTTCAGCCTCAGACTTTGGTGGACCACTGGAGTTGATGGTGCTCCCTGGAGAATAAGAGCGAGAAAAGGGAGTAAGAACAGTGGAGTTAAGGGAACAGGGATGAGCTGCAAGATGATGTTTCATTAGCTCCGGCATTACTCACCAGGGTCCCTATTACTCTCAGCTGTAAGCCTTTTGTCTTTCCCTGCTCTCATCACCCACAGCCAATTGCTTTTCTAGGAGCAAGAGGGAGGTTATGGAGGGAGTTTTAAAGGCAAACAGAGTAGATGAAGGTAAGAGCACAGAAAGAGAGGAAGATGGAAGGATGGGAATAAAAGTGGTGATTAGAAAGAAGTCAAATTAAAGGGAAGGAACACAGGGAAACTAATCATTGAAATGGGTATATTAACTCCATTACTTTCCAGTTCAGGCCAGTTCTGCTCTGTCACTGACTGACAGTAAATTCTACCAGGATCCTATAGGGTCAAAGGTGGATGAGTAATGACGAGCTGGAACAATTAACAAACGGATAATGGTTCCCACCTCCCACCTTCCTCCTGATCTGATGGCTTTGCAAAGCAAAGCCTGGTAATGACACGAGTTTCATTCAGGCCACAGTGGGACTTTCTTTCAGCTGCCGAGCATGATAATGACCATTTGGCCAATTTTCTTTTATCAGGCCTAAGCTCCCATTTTGTCTGAGATTCAAAATGTCTCCTCAAGGTAAAAACATGTCTTTGTGGAGTATAATTTAAGGCTGAGATGATGTCATTTCAAAACTCTAACAGCAAAACAGGTTTTTAAGGTCACGTTACCAGGTAAATATCGGTGTATGTTCACAGAAAAAAAGTTTCCTTAAAATGATGCCAGCACAACTTGAATTGCATGTTTGTTGTTTTGATGTGACACATTTCTGTGGTGAAAACAGGTTTTTTGTTTTTTTGACAATGATGATGATTTGTACTTTTAGAGCAACTCTAAGTAAGTTATGGAGGAAAGTTATCATCCCCCATGAAACAGAAAACAAATAATTATTTGGAGGAAACATAAAATGAGCTGAGGTAGCACATGATGACAATGTTATTAACAAGAGTGGGGTCTAAAACAGGAATAGAAGTCAACATAAATGCATGAAAACACCTTTGTATATTGTCTGATAGAAACAGAAAGAGAATCTGAAAAGATATAAAACAATGCCATAATAATAATAATATTTGAGTGGTTTTCATCCTGTCAGAACAGGCTACCTACCAGAGACACCAAACCAACCAGTCAATGTTAATGTAAGGAGATGTTGGGATATTTGTGACACTGATATGATGGGAATGAACGTGATGCAACTTTCATTATTTGCCCCCAAAATATCATGTGAAAGCAAACCTAAAAAGGAATGGAGTTCCATAAAAACATGAAACTTGGCTTAGTTTTTGAAAACAGGAGCTCAAAGCAAATCTTATGTGTAAACCCTTTTCCCAGATGGACACTCTTAATGTGGATGTGGTTTGAAACTCCACCTGATGTCATATTTTTCAGTGTTTTATAACCACCTTAGTTTCTTTTTTTATTGTTTTATTTTTTTCAGAGCTCTTGAGATAAACTGGGGACAAAACAGCAGCAGGGGCGTGGCGTTTAAACGAGGTCGGCAATTAAATGCATCTCAATGCGCCAAATACATGCCCTCAATATTACCCCCCGACAAGAGCCCTGGGAATCTGCAGTGCCCATTGTTTAAGCTCAAAACAGGCCTGGAGGGGGGGTCAGCCTGGCCAGGGTGTGGAGTTTCAAGTTCATAAAAGGAATGAATAGAAAATTTCATGAAAACAACTAGAATGACCCCACTTTGAACCAGGGCTGGTTTATCTGTCAGACTGATAGAAAAAGGTGCGTAGGGGTGCTTTATCGGGCCGGGGGAGGGGGGGTGTCCACACACAAAGGCTGGCATTTTTTCAGTGCCCCCCCCATCCCACCCCTTCTGTGGGAGACAGGGCTGTAGGCACCTCACCAGGAGCACATCTCAGTCAAGGCAAAAGTGCTCAGCTATTCACTGATCTGAGTAACGACGACGCAGTAACAGACGCCATGCAGGTGACGGTGATGGAACAGCGTCTGAACACACGTTTCTATTTTAACAGAGAGAATTCATTCAGTGAGTCAGGATCACACCAATGCCACTGTTTGATCAACACAGTACTCAGCAGTAGTGGTCTTCCTCAGACCAGCTGAGGAGTTAACTCTTATAAAGTGTAATCCTTTGATGGAAGAGCTTTCCTTCGCCCTCATCCTCAACTGTAGATCCTGCTGATGTTGCAAATTGTTTTAGCCTCTTGGCTTGGCTAGTGCCTGCCCGGCCTTCCTCACTTCCTACATTAAGCTGGCAGCAGCACAAGAGGAGCTGCGCTACTTGGAGCTGTCTGTGTTTGTATGCTGTGTTTTGGTTGTGTGCATCTGTGGGTTGACTTGAAACATGCACCTCCTTGAGCTAATATTAGACACATTAAAGACACACAACATGTAGCGTACTCCCTTGTGGTCTAACCTTTATTGGGAGATCTAATTTGTAGCGTTTCTTTGAAAAAATTCTCACAAAGAATCCTTAAAGCACCGCTGATTCCCAGGTGGATGTGCAGTTAAAAACCCAGGTGAAGACTGCTGAATTATTCCCTACTGCTTCAATCACATCAAAGGCAGATTTTTATCAGTTCCTTTCCACTTCGCCTCTGGCCATGTGTTTAAGCTATGCCACGGCCAGTACAAAGTCCTGTCAACCGGCTGAGAGCTCCGTAGCATCCACTGCTGAAGTTGCATCAGTCAGTGGGGCCGCCGTGCACTGGTCCAGGCCTGTGCCCGCCTGCTCCGACAGCCTGGATGCCTGTTAGTACGCTGGCAGGAACAAGCACTGTAGCCCACCTAAGAACAGGTGATTCTTCACAGATGGAAGAGGCTGCACCCAGGGGACGTCACGCTCTATCGTTTGAATCTTTGGCTCATAAATCTTTTATAAAGGATGTCAGTTTTGCTTACGCATAGGGGAGGCAAATGCCCCTCAGGACCAGGATGAAGTACAGGTACAAAAGGCTTCTGCAGCTTTACTTGGTTTGCATGTCTCTGTGCTTTAGAGCTAAGTTCTTTGTGTTTCACTTTAGGATGGTGCAGCTCTTCTTGATCCTAATTTGCTCTATGTTCCCTCTTAAACATATTTATTATGTGTTACAACGTATTTGCCGTACTAACGGCAGTGACCATTCAGATGCAAATGAGTAAAAGGCTATTTGGAATGTATCCAAATCCCCCTTCGCATTACACTGGATCCCTGAATCACTTAGTTTGAATATGCATTCTAACCCAAGTATTATTCTATTCTGGAGTAATATTTGTCTGCACAAAGGCAGCCAGCAGTGGATGCTCATTATTCATGTTCAGTGACATATTTAGATAAGCATGCATTTAGGTGAAGACAAACACAATGATACAACACATTCCATTGAAGAAGCCTAGTGGTGTGCAAACACAAATCCAGCTTCTATGTCCCTGTCCCCTCGACTCCTTTCTCTCCTACCCAGTCTGTATTTTTTTAAGTGATAGCTTGTAGACAGGCTGCTGTTGCTCAGCTCTAATTGCTGTAGACATCAACACTGTTGGCTTTGATGTAACTGGTGAATGGTTTAGTCTTAGTAGTAGTGAAATTTAGCACATTTACATATAAAATCAGTACTGACAGGATAACACACACATAATGATGGTCCTCTTCCACTCAGTCATTTGGCACTTGTATTTATTCTGTCCAACCCCTGCTGTTTGTAGTCATATTGTATGTTTACAGTTCTATTGTATGTTTACAGTTGTATGTTTACAGTTCTATTGTATGTTTACAATTATATTGTCTGTTTGCAGTTGTATGTTTAAAGTTATATTGTATGTTTACAGTTATAGTGTATGTTTACAGTTGTATGTTTACAGTTCTATTGTATGTTTACAATTACATTGTATGCTTGCAGTTGTATGTTTAAAGTTATATTGTATGTTTACAGTTATGGTGTATGTTTACAGTTGTATGTTTACAGTTCTATTGTATGTTTACAGTTTCGGTGTATGTTTACAGTTGTATGTTTACAGTTCTATTGTATGTTTAAAGTTATATTGTATGTTTACAGTTATGGTGTATGTTTACAGTTGTATGTTTACAGTTCTATTGTATGTTTACAGTTTCGGTGTATGTTTACAGTTGTATGTTTACAGTTCTATTGTATGTTTAAAGTTATATTGTATGTTTACAGTTACAGTGTACAGTTCCGTTGTATGTCTCCAGTTGTATGTTTCCAGTTCTGTTGTATTTTCTACCTTTTTCTATTTCTATGTCCCTTTTTGCACTGTGGACCTTGGAGTTTTGTCATTTCCGTTTTCTGTATGTGCTGCTGTACATACGGAAAAACTGACCAATAAAGCCGACTTTTACTTGACTTTGAAAACTGTAACAGTCTTCTGTTTACAGGTGACTCTTTTTAATCTTGTCCACGATGTTTATTGGAAACAGGCTCATGACAGTTGGAGCTGAAAAGCATTGCCCTGGATCCTCCCTCTGTAAATGTTTGTGCTGAATGTGTTGTAAGGGCACCCAGGATCATTTACACCACCCTAAAGTCACTGTTGCCATGTAATTGCATTTGTGTAACTCACCTGTTTGCTGGGGGAGTGATACAAGCTGTGTAAATCAAATTATGTCGTTTATTCGGCCGCTAATGAGTGGTTAAATGATAGAAGTGTGCTGTGGCTTTAAGTGATGGGCGCCCCCCCAGGCAGTCAGACTCGTCAGATGGATGCCATTATTGCTTGCGTGCTGCATGAGTGGAGACGATGAGGAGGAATTAAGCACACCGTCTTCTCTTCCAGACTTCTGTGTTTGTTTCTCCAGTGTCTTTCCACACCTCACCCCTTCCCTGGACTCATGGCTGGATCTGCAGCTCATCATTACCTCACCACTTAGTCTTTCTCAGTGATAATTTCCTTTGCTCTGGTTCAAAATCTCCCTCTGTCGTCACTAATCTGTCCATCTATCTGTCCATCCATCAAAATTACCACATTTTCTGTGTAATAACGTTTTGCCTCATAGTCCGAGTTTGAACGCAGAGGTGAAAATACATCAGCCATATTAGAGATGGACGTTACTTACTTTAGCAGGATATTACAAGCCTTAGGCCGTGTACGGTGCACAAATAAACTGCCACGAGATGAAGAGAAATGTAATATTTTATTATTATATTTTCCTCAAGCTCTCGAATGTAATTTTTCTCTCATCATGCTCCCGTAAACTTAGACTGAATTTCCACTGTATTCCACAGAATGATTAGGGAATATGCACGTTTGTGCTTGGGAGAGACGATGGGTTCAATTAGAGATTGACTGATTCATTTGGAACAATGCGACATTTTACTAACTAGCGTCGGCAGGATGTGAACCGATAGTGGCTGATGGCTGACATTTAGTTAGTTTAGACTAACTCTGAGAAAATCAGTGCTCAGATAATTCAAAATATTAAATCGGATGACACCAGTTTTAGCATTTTTATGTCCACTTTTAGTATTGATTTGTACCTTTTACTGATTACTCCTCCAGCTCCTCATGGCCTATATTTGAGACCTTCTAAATGTGTATCAAATCGGTGATCCTCTGGCAGTGGGGTTTAATCTGTACTAAAACTAAAGGGGGCCCGGCCCTTGTAATCTGGGCCCCAAAGCTCTGAAATGACCTGCATAAGGATCAGTGTCTACTTAAATACGTTAGGTCCTGGTTTTATCTGAGCTGCTTGTGCACCTTTATTTCTGCTGTTATTTACATCCTCTGTATGTTTTATCTCTATGTATTTGATTAGTTTCTTTGTAAAGCACTTTGTTTAAAAAAGTGCTTCATCAATGTAGACGATTACATCAAACTGCACCTTGAAATTTAATGGTTCCATATTTATTGATTTCTTAGATTGTGATGTTCACTGATCTGGAATCTATTTACATATGTATTACTTTGACTGAGATGTTCACTTCAAAAATTTCTAATAAGATCAGATCATTAACTTTTTTCAGTGATTGGTGGATTTTTCCTGCTCCAAAGTACTGTTATTATATTGTCCTTTAAAAATCCACTCGTGGTCGACCTCCAGCTACAACAGTTGCCTACTGTGCAACTTGATCAAAACAGAAGGGACTAAAATGTCTTTTTTTACCCTCCAGCCTTAAAGCAACAGAAACGGGGTTCAGTAATACATCTTTTTCTCTGTTGAGCTGAAGCAGGAGTCTGAGTAAATGACTATTGATTGGCCGGCCGCAGGGTTGGGGTTCGTGGCCTGCTAACTGCTAGTCTGTCTGAGCGGCTATTATTAGCATTGCTCAGCATGTCGCGCACGACCCAGGTAAGTGGCTGTCCCTGACAAATGCTGTTTGCCAGCCTAGTCCATTATCTGTAGGGAGCAGGATGGCCGCTGGGCTTCACTGCTAATATGCAAGGAGATGCTTATCAGTTCAAATTAAGAGGAGGCCCTCCCAGAGACCAAGGGATATAATTGTTTTTGACAAGTCGCAGCCCTGCAGTCGTGAACCCTCTAGAGAGGAAATGGATGCGTCTCTTCACATGGGCGGAGGCGGAGGGTGACAGCTGAGTGGAGCGCCCGGCCGGATGGCCGCCTCCTCCTCCCATTCCAGTGAGTTGAGATTAAACTGTCATGTCTGAGGGTCCGTCACACAGATCAAGTTTCTGTTCCCAGGTGCCTGATCTAATATGCTGTCAGATCAGTTACACTGTCATGGCAGAGAAAACACAATCATCAAAAGAAAATCCACTACTGTATGTTTCTGCAGAACACTGATACCTCCAATCTCAATGTTTCTGAAGCAAAAACACATTAAATATCAGTGCTGCTACATACATGTCTGTCAGCAATCTAGTTTTTTAATCACTTATGACACCTCAACCATTTCCCTTGGAAGTTAAGTTGACATGTATATATTTAATGATTTTTACCATTAGGTTTATGCACAGATACCAGGGGTTGGTTGAATGCAGAAAAGGTGCAAAGATGTGGTTAAAAGGACTCACAATGTACTTACAAGCAATAATAGTGCTGCACAATATAGTTTTGCCATTGCCATCACAATATGTGGATGTCACATCAGATTACAACTAATTGCTGCTTGATACAAAAGCAAAAACACCTCAGTTTTGCCTTATATTTATATTCTATACAGATCCACTGCATACAAACCCCACCAGACATTCTACAATAATTAATTCTCTCTGAATAACTTAAGTCCTGTGGTGAAAATATGCCTAGTTCCTGCAGTTTACACCAGGGGGGGCAGTATTACCCATCATGCCTAGTGACTACAGTACACACCTGTAGGGGCAGTATTACCCATCATGCCTAGTGACTACAGTAACAGCATGTGGGGGCAGTGTTGGGGTCTGGGTTTTGCAGGTTGTCAGGTCTAGGTTCAACATAATTACATGTCCATAAAATGACAGAAATAAAGGCAGTGATGACGAATAAGGTTTAAGTGAATTTGTGCAGTAATCAGAGCTTAAAGTTGTGTGATCAAACATGAGTGTCTTTTTAACACTGCTATTATTATGTCGATTTTTGTGCTTCAGTGTCTGGATTGTATATATGCACCACCCTGCACAACCCCTTTCCTGGAAACATGTTCTGGTCTGTGGGTTGGTTAAATAATGTCAATAAGAGAAGAAGTATTTTGGTTCATAATGATTGGTATTTCGGGTGACATGGTGGTGCAGTGGATTGCACTTGCGCCTCACAGCAAGAAAGTCTTGGGTTCCATTCCAACACCATTCAATGGGGGTGGGACCTTTCTGTGTGGAGTTTGCATGTTCTCCCTGTGTCTGCGTGGGTTCTCTCTGGATGATGGGAGGAAGCCGGAGTACCAAAGACATGCACTGATAGGTTAATTGGTTAATCTAAATTGCCCATAGGTGTGAATGTAAGAGTGAATTTTTGTCTCTATAATTCAGTCCTGTGATGAACTGGCGACATGTCCAGGTTGAACCCCGCCTTCGCCCATAAGTAGCTGGAATAAGTTTCAGCGACCCCCGTGACCCTAGTGAGGATAAAGCGGGTTCAGAAAATGAATGAATGAATGATTGGTATTTTTTTCTGCAGAAAAGAAAATGATTGGTCACTGAGTTAGCACCAACATTTGAGATTTTATTTTCATTTTTTATTGACGTTTTGTATCATGCTAGACATTGTTTTGTGAGAAGAAAAGATGATATTTTATATTTTTAGATGTTGTAAGGTGACCAGTTCACCAGGCCAAACAGATTCAGTGTCAGTTTGGTAATTTTGTTGGCTTTTGGATTGAAACAGCTTTGTAAAACTGTTTCAGCAGCATAGAAATGTCTGATTTAACAATTCATGAGGAATAAAATAGTGAATTACATATAATTTCCCTGACATGTTTATGCATTGTACATAAGCAGTGGAGCAAATAAACTGTTAAGACTGTTGATGTGAATATGGCTCTATCTGAGAGCAAGCAAGTTAAAATGATTCTATTTCCAAAATATCATAGCAGACTACGAGGGCACCTGAATAAAACATGATGTATTTACCTGTGACCCTCATGAATGCCAATATTCTATTAATCTTTAGAAGGTTACTCTGTTTTCCAGTGTTGTTTTTGATGCATTTACACTTTATTAGAAAGTAAAATTCACTGAGTGACTTTTATTCTTGGGGGTGCTTGCAGCTGCAGTGCTTCTGTCCTTCAGTGTATCTGCTAAAGATAGTCATCCTCCAAACTGGACTCAGGGAACATTTTCCAATTTCAACTGCATAATTGTGTCATTTTGAGCCCCTTGTTACTCACTTTGCAAAGCATCTTCCTGCGTCTGCACCCCAGAAATACTGTATGTTCCTTCTTAATCGGCCATAAAATAAAGGCACATGACGTTAGACACAAACCTGAGTGTGTTCTAATTAGAGCTGCTTTACATTTGCAAACACATTTGCTGTGTATGAGTAGTTTGTGTTGCTAAATATACGATCTGGTCAGTGGACGTAGATTCCCCTGACAGTTTTGACAGCTGGTACCTGAAGATCATGGTTTACTAATTGTTGGTTTTTACTGGCTATTGTACACTCCATTTGCTAGTATTTATGGCACAGAAAGATAGAGAGCTTGCTACAGCTGGTGTTCACAGAGACGAGACAAGAAGGCTTTGTGTCTCGGTAGATTGGGCGTAAGAGCAGTTTGAGGTGTTGTCGTAGAATTACAATGGAGTGGAACAGCAGGAGTTCACGGTGGAAGAGCGACAAACATGACAAAGATATGACAGATGCTGCAGACCGGGCTGTCAGCTAAATGTCCAAATATGGACAGTGTTGGATTTTAGTGTCGATGACTGCAGTATTGTATATTGTTCTTTAGAATTTGTTTTTCATAAAACATAAAAAAAGATGAAAAAAAAACCAAAACACTCAGCTTTTTGTTTTCCTTGGATCTGTGGTTCCAGCTGCGTTTGCTTTTGGCCATATGGTCAGATGCAGTAGTGGGCTGTTTAGCGGAACGTGGAAACAAAACTTAGATGACAGGGCTCAAAAAGAGGCAAAAGTGGACCAATCCTGACCACAGGTAACGTTCCTTTATGAGAATGGAGGAAATAATTACATTAAAACATCAGAGTAACAGGTTCTGCTTTAACAAACATAATTCAAACAACATGTTATAGATGTTCAAGTTACTGAATATCTCATCCTCATGCTGCAGTTTAAAAAACACACACATTTGTCAGGGGTTTTGAAGGTAATTTCAGTAATTAACACTAAACTACACTGTTGGCCATAAAGGTGGAATCAAATATTTGTACATCTTCTCATGAAATGATTGCGACAATATTATTGATTCTTCATAGGTAAAGAGTAACTGGGACTCAGTCTGTGATCATTGCATGTGGTCAGAGGTGAATACTGATGTGGAAGAATAGGAGTAAAAGGAGCAACATTAGTGCAAGGGTTAGGGTTAGGTCCCTGGGTTAGGGTTAGGTCCCTGGGTTAGGGTTATGTTTAGGGTTAGGTCCCTGGGTTAGGGTTATGTTTAGGGTTAGGGCTAGGTTCCTGGGTTAGGGTTATGTTTAGGGTTAGGTCCCTGGGTTAGGGTTATGTTTAGGGTTAGGTCTCTGGGTTAGGGTTATGTTTAGGGTTAGGTCCCTGGATTAGGGTTATGTTTAGGGTTAGGTCCCTGGGTTAGGGTTATGTTTAGGGTTAGGTCCCTGGGTTAGGGTTATGTTTAGGGTTAGGGTTAGGGCTAGGTTCCTGGGTTAGGGTTAGGTCCCTGGGTTAGGGTTAGGTCCCTGGGTTAGGGTTAGGGTTAGGTCTCTGGGTTAGGGTTAGGGTTAGGTCCCTGGGTTAGGGTTAGGTCCCTGGGTTAGG
>JAPQRP010000024.1:40922212-40941322 GCA_037367295.1 Apogon hyalosoma | reverse complement strand
TTAACTGAAAAACACAAAATTTAATCTTTATGACACTTAAATACAATTTGCATAATAATTTGGAACGCAGTGTACAGGTTCTAATGGTACAAAAGGCAGGTTCTAATGGGATCAAATACAGGTTCCTTTCACCTTACATGTTGTTTTTCTTGTATTTTTTAGTTTTACTTCTTGGATTTGTTTAATTTTTTTTGCCACCTATGGGTAAGGAACAAAATATGGTAACTTCATTTACCTTCATTTTCTACATGACAATAAAACATTTTGCAATATTTCACAAAAGTAATAAAGTCTTCTTATGTCCTCCAATAACACACTAAGGTTGAAGTTTTGAATGTCAGAGTATTTCAGAGTGCATATGAGTGCACTATAAAGGGGGTTAAGGGGTGAAAAATGACAGATCAAAACTTGACTTATGAGAGAATACAGTATAATACATCCATGAGATGAAGCAGACTCAGTGCATGGAGGTAGAAGTGAAGGTTATTTAACATGGTAAGGGTGTGCTCTGCAGCTGTGTGTTAGTGCACCTATGCAAAATTATAAAGTCCTCCGTAGTGAAGTGTAATCATTTTTCATTGTAGGTCAGTATTACACCAGCAGCAAACAAGTTGTAAAGATGCTGCTGTCTTTCATCTAATCTTGTCAGTTGAATCTTAATTCAATATACAAAACAATGAGAATAAGTTACAATAAAAGGGGCTTAAAAGGCTCTATGATATCACCCCCACATTAGCCCATGCCATAGATGGGACAAGAGGACTCTGTGGGAAACACTGCAAAGTAATGCCAAAGTGTCTCCAAGAGGCGCTTCTGGGTTTGAGGTATGGATGCTGTCACTTTCTGATTTCATTTCAGAGTGGATGGGTCTGACCGGTATGAATAGTGTCCTTGGAGAGAAGAAGACTCCATTAGAGGCTCTTGTACAACCACTGTGTCCCCTCTAAGATTCACTGGATTTCATCCCTTTCTCTGTACCTCTCTTACCTCTCAACCTTTACTTGTCCTTCTTACTCTCTATCCATTCCCACTGTTTCCTCCTTCAGAGCAGCCTCTATGTCCCCTCCACTGATGACAGTTATTATCCTCTTACACCATCCATACCCTGCCCTCTCACTTCCTGACTTCCCCTTGTACTTTGGCTTTTAGGGGTCTTTATAAGCCCTCTCACCTCCATTCTCATCTCAGCTTTCTTTTCTCACTCTCCAGTTTCCTCCTCTCCTTCCTATCTTTGCATCCATATGCATCAGTCTCCGTCGCACCACTCTCTCCATCCCTATCTGTTTATCTCTATCCTTCTTTTCCTCAGTCTTAACTCTAATTGGAAGGCAGATGTTGACTCTGACTGACTAATGTTTAGGCAGCAGATAAACCTCGCCAGTGAGCTCCAGTCACGTGAGCAAAATGGCCAGCAATATGCATTTGTGCCACGAGTTAAATTTTCAGCTCCAGCGATTTTGGTGGAAAAGCAATTAGGATTTGGAATTAGTGTTCAAATTAAAGAGGAATTAAACAGGCTCAGAGATTAACCCTTTCAGGCATGAGCATCCCTCTTTGGCTCCGGTAGTCGACCATCATCACATCACTGAATCCTCCTCATTGAAATGGAAGATGGCAGCGCTGGCATGGGATGCGACATCACGTCCTATTTCCTCCCTGTGGGACAGGGAAGGTTGATTATATATCGACACTGTCCTCTAAGGAATCGCAATAATTGTTTTTCTTCTTCCTGCCATTCCTTGGACTCTCCTCTTTATTGCTGGACAAAGTGACAAATTCTGCTTTGAGACTTAATGAAGTTTGAAATAGAATTCTAGGCTACAATTATCCTGTCCATGCAGGCTGTCACAGGAATGATGGTGCCATCTAGACCCAATTATAGGAATAGAGACACCTGTAACTGCTCAGACCCACAGGGAACCTCTGAATCTGCCTCCAATCCAACAGCACTCCCACTCTGGCTGACATTTACAGCCATGGTTTGGAAGGTAGTGAAGCAAAATGTGGCTTTCTTACTTCTCCAGTTTTCTTAAACGTAAGATGTGTTTGTTTTATTTTATTTCTGATTTATGTTGATGGGCTTTGATGTTATAATTGAACACTGCTGGTTCCGTGCCTGCTCAGCATGACACCACCACCCACCGTCTTTCCTGCTCAGGCAAACAGTTTGCTGAAACACCATCCATACCTAGTGCCACGAAAGCAATGGTATAGAGAAGAGAAATGGAGAAGTATTCCAGAGCTTATCCCAATTATAGTTTTAGTTGATTTGGTCAAAAAATTATAGAGCAGAAACTCAAACCTATCAAAGACTTACACTGTTGTATCTGGCTTTAAAGTGTTTTTCATCTTGTTTTTGAGAATAATATACAATGCCACAGTGAAATATGTACGGCATCTGCTTCTTTTTTTTTTCTTATCCTGTCTCTTGCCCTTTTACTGACACCAAACTTCTGCAGTGAATCAATTTCCTCTGCAGCAGCAACAATGTTCAGTACTATCTTATATCTATTGCTAATGTCAACAAAATGTCACAGAAACACAAACAGCACATGCATTTTACAAGTTGAGTTTTTCGCTTACATGCTAGCTCAAAGTCTGGTTTATCTGTGAGATTCACTAACAGCACCTTATCACATATAGGACTTAATTCACTGAATCATCCCAAATACTGGTGAAGTGTCAATATCAATACATTTATTTCTAAATCATAAAATAAAATGGGAATAATTCCCAACACATGCTTCAACACTTATCCATTATGAAGATTAAGTTTCATCATTAAAATTACATTTTGTTAAAACACTGTTTTTTTAAACTAATTGCAAAATATGAATAATGTATGATCAAGTAATTTTTGTTTTGTTTTTTTAACATCAACTCCACATTAAGTCCAGAAACTTCATCTGTCATCATCATAGCTATGAAGTCCAGAGTCTCATTAATCTCAGTCTGCTCCAGGGTTATCATGACGTGATTAACACAACACAGGAACACTGACACACAACATGATTATTTTTGTGAATATAAAGAGCTCCTGTACCTGTGTATGCCCTTTATGGAACTTGGAATATGCATGTCAGATACTGGTTGCTGCAGCAGGGCTTCCACTAAATTGGCTTTAACAGTTCTGTGGTTGTGTCATTCATCGTTCAGGTCTGTCTGTCACATAAATCCAAGTCCAAATTGCACCAGTTTGCACTGGTGATAATCAGAGACCTTTTCCTGTAACTGAGTGTCTCAGAATCTTACTTGGTAATAATTAATGATTATAGAGGGACTAATGTAACAACACCACATTACTTGCATTATAGCCATTGTTACCTGCAGATTATTATCTCTGTGGATGTTTATATGCTCAAGTGAAGCAACAGGTAATCTAATTTTGCTGTGGCTCAGGATGTTCACCGACTGCAAGGTTGGTGGTTTTATCCCTGACTTGAGAGGTTTATTTACCATTTGACTCTGTTTTAAGATCTGTTACTCAATGAAGAAAAAAAATAAAACCATGAAAGAGAATTGCCATCCTAGTTTTGGCTTTATTTTACTTAATACGGGGCATGCAGGGTTGTGCCATTTATTTCCAGGAGTTCTTCTTTTCTTTTTCACTTTCACTTCTTTTTCAAGAAGTCTTACTAGGTGTAATTGTTTCCCTGCACCGGCAGATAATTTCACTTATTTCTAGTCTGTGTCTCCTCAGATCAGTTATTTCCCACGTTTAGTTCATTCTTGCATTGCAGCACATTCTGTGTCTTTCTCCCTTCATCCTTTTGTGTTATTCTCTACTTATACTGTCTTCTCATTCAAGCATGTTAGGGCTCCATCCTTCTCTCTTTTCTTTCAGCAGCAGCCTGTAAATGGCTGCCTGATGGAAAGTGACATTTTCACAGAACCCTGTGAGAGAGGCGAGGTGATCTCTCCTCTTTCCAGCACAAAGTGCTCCTAATTGCCTGGTCGCATTTGTGAGCCCAGCAGACAGACTCGTGCAAATCAATAATTCCGCTGGGGGTATAATGAGGGGACATGGGGACTCGCAGCCTGATATGTGCCATGAAGACAAACACATATGCATGCGCTGCACACATACAATGGTAGACATGAATGCAGTCTTTCACGTCACGTTCTTACACACACTCCCTTTTCCTCCACCTCTGCGCTGCCTGGCTTAAATGGCAGTGTTTATCTGTGATTCTAAGACAAATAGGGAGAGAGCATGAGAGCATTAAGGGCAGCCACAGTGCCGCTGAAGGCTGAAATAATGGATGGTGGAAATGGCAGAAGACTGTGCCGCTCATTACTAAATGGACTGCAGTGGTGAAAACTTTGCTTCACTAGCCTACCACATACAAAAGACAAAACAGCGCAGCTTTAAATCAGGCCGTATTGAATGGATTTTGTCCGTGGTTTTGTACTCTCTGTAATAGCTCCCACCCTTAAACTTGGTAACCAACGAACAGAGAATGTCACAGCAGTTTGCAAAGTCTGATTGATTGTTTTTGTGTGTAAATGGGCTTGTTCTCTTCTGAGTTTTTTTTTTTCCTCTAAATCCCACTTTGTCTCTTTGATATTTTCTAAAAATTCATTAACAGTAATATGCTTAAAAAAACCTTCCTTAGGCTTAAATGATTTCTAAAATGTGTGAAGTGTAGAGGACTTTGAAAGTACATCTCTTAATGGATGTTTACCATCTTGTTTTTCAGTCGTGCTTTTGTCTCAACATGACCTCTTCTACTGCAGCGTTTGCTAATGTGTCATTTAGTTTTCACATTCTTCCACTTTGTTCCCTTTTTAACTTTGTCTCCACAGGCTCATCTGTGATGCAGGTGACAGCCAGCGACTCGGACGACTCTACCACGGCGAACGGCATGGTGCGCTACCGTATCCTCTCGCAGACTCCTCACAGCCCCATCCCAAACATGTTCACCATCAACAGTGAGACGGGTGACATAGTAACGGTGGCAGCTGGTTTGGACAGAGAAGTGAGTGTCACCTTCACAGCAGGGTTTGATCCTCCTGACATTGCTGTGTGTGTTTTCATACATCCCCCACATGGGCATTTCTCCATCTGTGTAGTTGGGAGTTTCTCACCAGTTTATGTCAGTTTATGTCTGCGTGTTTAGGTCAATCCTTTGCATATTAGGCATAGACACACAAAGATCGGATTCTTCTGCACCTCATGTTGGTTTTACTGACTTCATATGTTTGTGAAAGTAAACAACAGCCTTTTTTGCATCATAATCCAAGTGCACCAAATCTTACTTATGTTATTCATTTAAGTTGCAGGTTTTTTCTTGTTGTACATCTGTATGTTTCTCATGTATATCATACATCAGGACTTAACGGGGTATACGCTCACATGTAGTATTGACATTCCAAATTCTCATCAGCAGAGGGAAATCACCTACCAGAACACACTTTGGCCCAGTTTACAGGACAATGCTCTTGGGTGAAAACAACAGAATATTTTATCAGATGTGCCTTTCGTTCAGATGGCAATGGCGTTTTGAGGGTTGAAAACGCAAAAAAGTTAAACCACCTTCCAGAGTGTAAATCTTAAAAATGCTCCACTCTCACCAATGACCGAAAGAATGAGGTCACGAGTACAAGAGGCAAAAATGAGTTTCCTGTGCAGGGTGGGCAGGGTCAGCCTTAGAGATAGGGGGAGGAGCTCCGACATCTAGGAGGCACTCAGATTAGAGCCGGCACTCCTCCACGTCCAGAGGAGCCAGCTGAGGTGGTTCGTCTAATGAGGACATCTTCTGGACCCCTCCCTGGGGAGGGGTTAGGGGTGTGTCCATCTGGGAGGAGACCTTGGGGCTGACCCAGGACACACTGGAGGGATTCTATCTGTGGGTTAGCCTGGGAATGCCATGGGATTCCCCCAGAAGGGCTGGTGGAAGTGGATGGGGAAAGGGCTGTCTGGGCTTCTTTGCTGAGGCTGCTGCCCCGATAACCCAGACCCAGATAAGGGCAAGAAGACAAAGATGAAGTTCAAGTCTTGCATCACCATCTAAAGGGTTGAAAATGCAAAACTGCCTTTTCTCATCACGTAGAGTTTATGTGGAAAAAAAATGCATGTCTAAAGGCAGAATTAAAAGTGAGAATGCAACGCCACTTTTGCATTTTGGTTCAGATCATTACCATTTAAACGTAGCCTTAGGACTACCAAAACCATCCAGGAATTAATGCTATGTATCCACAGACTATATCACTCACACATTCACTGAATAAAGTGTGAAGCTCATCCTTTTCTTCCTCAAATTAAAACTTGTTGCTGAAATAACAGTGTTTTATAATCATGTGCTGCATTAGCTGACAGTTTACATTATAGCTCTGTTAGCTTCACTCTGTTAGCTTAGCTCTGCTTTTAGACAGAAAACAGCCACAGTAAAACTATAAATGTTGTCAATAGCTGAACTAAAGATCTGTTTGGAATCATCTAAACAAGGTCTGAACTGTCACCGTTTAGTCTGAACCGTGGATCAACAAACGGCAACTTAGCAAAGATAAGAACATCCCATAATAACTTCATACTTATATAGCCTCAGTATCAAACTCATACACCTGTCATCACAACATTTCACCAAACTCTGTAATAGGATAAATCATTAAACCATGACATTCCATATCCAAAAGGTCAAAGGTCTACTCCACTCTTCTGTACACTTTCCATGCATCTTTCTCACTGAAATCATGTATGTCAATAGAATAAGTATTTCTGTTTCACCAAAAAATATATTTAATATAGTTGACAAAATTTCTATTGAAGTCTTAGTTTATATTCTATGAGTCTGGACAGACATGGATGTAAACTGCAACTGCATTATTTTAAACTCCTGCTTGATCCTTTTTAACATCAGTCTGACAGATCAACAACACTTTTAGCAGCATGTGCCCTTTTAAAAATGTCAAACTAAATCATTATGGTTTTGTCTACATTTTTCTGGGGGGTTTTTCTGTGCTTTTTTATTTTGCTTGATTTCTTTCTCTGCCTTTGACTTCCACCTCCCCTTACTTGTATCATGATAAATGATACTACAAAGAAACAAAATAATGAGAAAAGAATGTAAATAAAAACATAGGCATGAACTCTAACATTTGGTAAAGACAGATAAGAGCTATGCCATGCTGTTGTCAGTGTGTGGTGGTGATGGCAGATATAATGACCAGCGCCTCTCTACTGACGCCATCGGGGAATCTTCTCTTCATTGTCTTCTTTTGTCTCTTCTACTGCTGGTTGTGTGTGTCTGGGCTATCGGCTTCTTTTACTAACCCACACACTGGCACACAACACACACAAGCCCTGGACTATTTTCTTCTTCTAATGAGGGAGGTCACGCAGGGTCGACTTTTGTTTACCCCAAGCTGCATCAGGTGAATGTGGGCAGTAGTGCTCATTCTCACACAAACATCTACCCTCACAAACCATGTTATCACTCTGTGGTGCAAGAAAAAAAAGTGACAAACCACAGAAACATTCAAATACATATGCCGTCATTATGAGAATAATCTCATCCTCGTAACTTAGTCGGCTGATTTTATTGCATTCCATAAAACATAAAAGCACAGTTGAGTGTGTCTCATAATGTTTATATTCCGAGATGTCCCGCTGGTCCTTTTCAGCACTAAAGCCAGCCAGGCAACACTTTGGAAATTAAAGGAGGGTTTTACCAACAGTAAGGCAAGCATATTTAGAGAATAATTATGGTTAAAATCTCAAGAACAAAACCAGGTTTTGATAACAGAAGAATGCAATACATCAGTGGTGGTTTCATATCCAAATGTTCTACGGATTTGGCTTGGCATGATAGTGTGATCCATTTGTGGGTCTCTATAAATGAGTGTGGTGAATGCGGGCCAGCTCTGTGTCCCTGTTTCCAGCTTGGCCCAGGCGGCAGCAGTAGCACCTGATGTGAGTGAAGGAAAGCTCATTAATCTGGACACATGGAGCCAGGCTCTGTCCCACCTGCCTCTGATCGTCCCACTAAAACTGGGACACACCTGGGAGTTCACCCACCTGCTGTCAAGGTCATCATCACAAACACACAGACACATGGGCTCATACACACACCCATGCAGGTAGGTTTGTTTGTACACAGCCAAGTATGCATTCGCACACAGTTAGCAGCAGCAGCAGCAGCGTATATACTAAAGAAGATCACAGGTGTAAACTCATGAACATGAATATGCCCAGCAGGATGGGATTACATATAAAGTTCAATGTACTTGTCTTAATTTAAGATGAAAATAGGCCTGTTTTTCTGAGCTCAGGAAAAGTGACAGTTCTTGTATTGTTGTCAGAGGATAGTCACTCTTCAAACAAATCTGGGCTTATAAAATAATACCATAATAAATCTTTCTTTGTTTTAGTGCAAGAAAGTAAAACTACAGTATGAAAATGTTGATATGGACAAAAAGTATGAATAACACCAACATACATGAACAACTGGAAATTCCCAAAGAAAAATAAGTGGAATTTAAACAATATTATGCCTCAACGTGTCATTTACACATGTGCATTCACCTTACAGATGACAGTGGATCTAAAAAGGCACAAAACATTAGTAACTGAAAAATATAATATTTAACTTTATGATCAACACAATTTGGCAAAACTTAATGACATCATAGCCTGTCAATGTCTGCAAATTCAACCTGTGGGCTGGATTGAACCCTTTGAAGGGCTGTTTTTGGCTCACAAGCCATATGTTTGACACCCCTGCTGTAGATTGAACCACCAAAATACTATATAAACTAGTTCAAATGTGCTCAGCCTTAAATATTACATAAAATGCAAAGTACACATAAATGCAACTGTAAAATGAATCCAAACATATAAAACGTAATAGTAAAACATTTCACAGCACAATGACAATGTTTGCTTTTGCCAGTAGAAATCACACAAAGCTTTAAATCCAGAACTATTTATTGTGTTCTTGCGGTGGTTTTCACAGTTATAGTACTTTTACTTAAATAAAGACTCTAAATCCTTCTTCCACCACTGATTATGTCCACAGACTGTGTAAATGCTCCATTCTGGATTTTTTTTGTACCACATATATTTTCCATTCTTTCTAGTTGCACACTTTGGCTGATCCTCATCCACCACACTGCTACCTAATTAGAATATTCATGTGCTAATTAAGGGGTGAGGCAGGTTCTCTGATGTTGAGGAGACCGGGGGGTACATGGAGGTTAGGCTGGTGTCATTTACCTCTGACACCGCTGGATTCAGTTATTCTCCCTCACTTGCAGCCCACAGACCCTCACCTCCCTTAACCACACACACTGCAACCCACAGGCTAGCAAGCTAATCCTGACATGCTAACAAGCTAACAGGCTAACAAGCTAACCCTAACCCACAGACCTTCACCTCACTTAACCTCACACCCACTGCAGCCCACAGGCTAACAAGCTAACCCTAACATGCTAACAAGCTAACCCTAACAGGCTAACAAGCTAACCCTAACCCACAGACCCTCACCTCCCTTAAAGGGGAACTTGGCAGGATTTTTACCTTAATTAAACAACTTCAAAGTAATTCTGATGGTTAAATGTCTTGTTATGGGTTGACTGGAAGCCCTCTGCCTACCCACTAGCACCTCTAGGGCCAAATCTGCCATTTGCAACTTCTTAGTACCGTCCTGTGCACCTAGATATTGTCTTGGTGGTTCAAGATCTTGTTTCTCACAAGAAAGATCATAGTTTACGACACTACCACACGAACAAACCCTCAGCCAGGTACCGCTGGCTAACTGTAAAAACAAGCCATCCACGCCTTCATTTCACAGGCATTTACAATGGCAGAGCCGGCACAGATAAATCCTCTATACTCTATGTGTTCCAGTGGATTTGTGCTCTTGATGGTGCTACTGGTTCTAACAGTGTTTATTCATTTATGAACTTATTTAATGAACGATGCCTGGATGCTTGTTGGCTAGTGAAGATGTTAGCATACTGACTAGTAATTCCGGTTGTTTGTGTTATGTAGGTGTATGTTTGTTGCATTTAGTAGATGGCCCTTTGTCTGCGTCAGGGGTGTGGTTTATTACTAGACAGAATTTTTGTCAGATGTATGTAGTTCATTTGTAGCGTAAATTGGGAATAATCAATGTGTGATTAATTATTCTGTCGATCTAATAGCAAAATGGCTGCACTTTACTATTAAATTGAGATAAGAAGGTAAGACCTTCAATAAAATAAGTGAAACCTAAGTTTATGTCGGGGCACCACCACTGTTTTATAGTTTAACAGGGAAACTAAAGTCAGTAACAATATGCAAATCAATCTTATAATCTGAAGGGCTACATCAAATTTGTGAATTCTTTCAACTAGTAACAGTGACCGTAACAGAATTAAACAAGCGCAAAAGTACTTTACGACTTATTTATATAAAAAAGGAAAGCTTTATTGATCTAAAACTACAAACATACAAAGAAATAAGCAAAGAATAAACTGACAAACAGAACACACAGTAAAGGCACTTTCGGAATAGACAAAAGAACAAACGGACTAATATGACTGATAGGTTATAGTGACAACTGAGAGGGTAATAGATGGAATTAGAGCTAATTAATAGTGTCACTTTCCTCAGAGAGAATGCATCAACGTCTGCATCTGAAAATACAGAGTTGTGACTTACAGAAGATGTGGAATTGCAATGGATTGGAGCAGTGAAGAAGAACCGTGTTTCGTGGGGAGAACATGTGTTGAAAAGGAGAAGGCTTCATTTTGAAGCATCCTTGGTTGTTGGGGCAACGGAGAATCATGCTGGCAGAGATGTCCTGGATCAGCGTGAAGATCTAGTCGACCCATGGGATGACTCCGGTATGGATGATGACGTCGGAGCCATTGGCTGGAGGCCAGGTTCGTTCCAAATCTGATTTTGTGGTTGAATCAGATTGGAGGTTTCATTCAGTGTCTTTGTCCTACACTGAATCAACAAGTAGTCAGGAGCTTGCGATGCAGCCGTCATTTGTATGAGGGAGACCCATGTGCAGAAGTTGAGGTCCGGCGGAGCCAGCGTGGGGTCTCAGAGCCAGCAAGGATCCCAGGATGTGGAGCCGTGTGTTGCAAAAGCCATGAAGGCTGGTGAGTGTGCAGAGGGGTGCAAAGCCCAAGTTGGCAACGTGCCAGGATGGCAGAGACAAGTGGCAAAAGCCATGAAGGCAAAGCAAGTGGCTAAAAGCGGTGAAACATAGAAAGTTCTCTCTTTTATCCCACTTCATTTTGGGATGGTCTGTGGAGACGTGTCTAAAGTTTTCAGCGGGAGATTTCGGCACCTCCTTCAGTCCAGGTCACAGGAGAACTTTGATTTCCACATTATTCTTAAAAAACTCTTAATCAGCTCTCTCTCTCAGTCATCATTTGATATTTATAATACGTTTTAATTTTCTAAGCTTCTAAAAAAGACCAAACACAGTGTACTTTCATGAACAGGAACCTTAATACAATCTTGATTCAGTGATTATTATGTAAAATATCACTTAATAAAATAAAATAAAATAAAACACATACAATATAGGAAATATGGGCAAAATTCCATAATTCTGGGTCCTCTCCTTGTCTTCTTAACTGAGTGTCTGTGTGCTGACCTTTCTGACCCTTCAGGAAAAGGGAAAAATCACCAGGGGGGTGGGGGTTCAAGCTGGATCAAAGGCCCAAATGGTACTGGAATGCAACGGTGTCATTTTGTCATCGTAAATTTCAATACTGTATCTGTACAGGCATCTCAATGATGACCAAAAGGGCAAAAGTAGAGCTTTAGCAACCTTAAAGTGTCCAAAATGAAGTAAACCATTAATGTTGTTGGCTCCACCATGTCTGGTTGACCAGTAAGGTGGGGGTCATACAGGAATTCCAGAGTATGAGCAGGAAGTTTGTGTGCATCACGCTGCACGTTATATGACCCATGTGTAATTGGTTTAGTCTGAATACCGACAGGCATAATAATTAGCCTTGATGTTCGATCTTAGCTGGTGTTGTATGATACTTGTCTGTTGTACAGTAAATGCTAGCTATGATATGATAGTGTGCTAATGCTAACAGGACTGGGACACGGTGACTGGTGGGAGCTGTTGATGTTTGTCAGCCTGTTAGCTCTTTTGCTGTGTGGCTAAGATAGACAGATTGCTTTATTAATCTCCAAATGGGGAAATTCAAATGCCATGGACTCATAACACTCATCACAAAATACAAAAAAACACAACATCACTATGGATTCAGCTCCAGACCCTTGGAACATCAGTGCAACAGCCTAATAGCAATTTCAAATAAAGTTCTCATTATAAAAATGCACAACAGCAGGAACAAAAGATTTCCTAAGACGTCCAGTAGAACACTAGGGCATCACCATTCGTTCATGAACTAACTAACATTAGCGGCATGGTGCTAGTGGCTGCAGACCGAGCCTCAGGGCACCAATTAGCTCAAGCTGTAAGGCTAATGTTAGCAGCACGGTGCTAACAGCTGCAGAGGGAGCCTCACATTTCTGTCCGCACGTTCCCCCTGGCTTCTCAAACGGACAGGTCACAAGGACAATGCTGGTTGTGTGTGCAGAGACCGGCGGTCTGAGGTTCGCAGCTGCAGGCACCTAGCTGCTAACGTTAGCTGCAGAGCTAAAGTACAGTGTGAAGTGAAAACAAATGTTCAAAACTTCAATGTCCGGCTAAAGTTTCCCATTCCACTCCATTCCAGTAGCTATTTGATCACTATGTTTTGCCTTCTCATCACCGGCTTCATTGAAAACAAATGCAGATGGTTGGAAGGAAGTTAACGGTGGGTTTTATGACAATAAATATGTGCTCCCAAACTGTAGGGTGAGCTCCGCCGAGAAAAATGCTTAAAAACAGTGAAGAAGAACCAAAACCAGCAAAGAACCAAAACAGTAAAATGTTGCCTTGTTCCCCTTTAACCTGTCATTGTTATAATAACCTTCTAGGAACAAAAGATTAAGTTTAGTATACATAAATTTTATTATTCAGATAAACATTACAAAAGAGTCAAGTAACCCCTTGATAGGGCTGAGTACATCTCTCCTTTCTTCCCAGCAGCTGCGAGCAGGGTCATTCACACGCACATGCACATATATGCACACACACACACACACACACACACTCACACTCACACGCGGCAGACACAAGCCTTGGGAGCGAAGCAGAGAGAAAAAGACCTGAGAGTGGAGCAGAGAGGAAAAAGGCCTTGGGAGTGAAGGAGGGAAAAAGCACAGAGCAGAAATCCACTGTCCTCTTAAAGGAGACCAGTAAAAGTAGGAGAGAAGGACACAACCAAAAAAGGACTCACACCTCTCACACATCCAAAAAAGGAGATAAAAGTGGAACATATGCCACTACAGATCCCCCCCTTCCAGGGTTTATGAACCCTGGACCAAGATTAATACTTTTAAATACTTCCCCACCAGTCTTTACTGCAGATAGAGGCAAAAAACCCCGATGTTGACATTACAGGGAAAAAAAATTCCTCTATGACCCTTCACTAAGCAGTCACCATCTCTGGTCTGCAGCAAAGCCAATTCTTCAAACAGTAGTGGAAACTTTAACCCCACAAGCATATGATCCACTTTAGAGACAATGACAGAATGATTGGACACAAGTGAACATGAATTAAATGTCAACAAATGAGCACTCCACAACTTCATGAATATGTGAACTGGAGATATGGATTCATATAGATGTGGATATGACATTTATATGAACATTTATATACACAGTATTTAAGTGGTCAATGAGTTCTTTGATTTGATCAGTAATTTGCGTAGATCTCCCATTGGTGACACAAGCCCTCCGATTGCACGCCACTTGCAGCTCCCATGTCGGTGTGCATCATAACACAGGCAGTATCACTGATGGTCTGTATGTTAGAAGTATGTATGCACTGGTGCACAGTGCAAATGTAACTAACTGTGGAGTATAAGTGTTCAGTCAAAGTCTGTGGTCCCTGCAGATCCTCATGTGGCCATAGTAGCTGTAAGTTCACAGTACAGTTAACCAGATTCTGGCACAGATGTAGACAATGACGAGACAAAAGTCGACTCCTCCAATCCCATTCCTCCTGTGCCAGCTGACTTCAGCCTCTCATGGCATCGACTGAATAAAACCTTCCACAGCATGGATATGATGCAACAGACTAAGTACTTAGCACTAAAACTATTACCATTGTATTATATATTCAGCTGAATGTCCAATTCAAACCTATTAAAATTTTCAACCTACTTGACTGATTATGTTTGTTTTCCAAACACACCAAATGCTTTGTTAGTGTGATAAGCTGATTATAATAGATGAAATTTATCCACTCTATATTTTATTCAACAAAATCCAGATAACCTAGAAGAATAGGAGTGGGTCCTTTGAACACCAATAAATAGAATGGATATTTGGTAGAATGTCATCTCATGGATGGATTATTAGATATCACTGGGACCAAAGCATTAGGCTATGATAAGATTAATTTATTCATTTTGAAAAAAATCCACTGTCCTCTGAAAGGAGACCAGTAAAAGTAGGAGAGAAGGACGCAACCAAAAAAGGACTCACACCTCTCACACATCCAAAGAAGGAGACAAAAGTGGAACATATGCCACTACAAACCTCACATATACTGCAGCCTACAGGCTAAGCTAACCCTGACATGCTAGCAAGATAGCCCTAACAGGCTAATAAGCTAACCCTAACCCACAGACCCTCACCTCCCTTAATCTCACACACACTGCAGCCCACAGGCTGACAAGCTAACCCTACCATGCTAACAAGGTAACCTTAACAGGCTAACAAGCTAACCCTAACCCACAGACCCTCACCTCCCTTATCCTCACTCACAGTGCAGCCCACAGGCTGACAAGCTAACACTAACATCCTAACAAGCTAACCCTAATATGCCAACATGCTAACCCTAATAGGCTAACAAGCTAACCCTAATGCACAGACCCTCACCTCCCTTAACCTCACACCCACTGCAGCCCACTGGCTACCAAGCTAATTCTAACCCTAACAGGCTAAAAAGCTATTCCTAACCCTAACAGACTAATAAACTAACCCTAACCCAGAGATCCACACCTTCCCTTAACCTCACACATGCTGAAGCCCACAGGCTAAAAAGCTAACCATAATCCTAACATATTAACAAGCTAACCCTAACCCTACCAGACGAACAAACTAACCATAAACGTAACATGCTAAAAAGCTAATCCTAACAGGCTAACAAGCTAACCCAAACCCACAGACCCTAACCTCCCTTAAACTCACACATGCTGCAGCCCACAGGCTAACAAGCTAATTTTAACCCTAACAGGCTAACAAGCTAACCTTAACTGGCTAATAAGTTAATTCTAACCCTTACATCCTAACAAACTAACCCCAACAGGCTAACAAGCTAACCCTAACTCACAGACCCCCATCTTCCTTAACATCACACACTGCAGCCCACAGGCTAACAAGCTAACCCTAACAGACTAACAAGCTGAGCCACACCGTCCACTGTACATGTGGGTTTGACTTCTAAACATCATGACATTTTGCTCTGTTACAGCCTCTTTGTATTTTGCTTTGGCTTCATGTATTTGAGGAGGTAGGGGCCTAATCAGAGATGCTAACAAGTCATTTCTTGCAAGTCCCAGTGAAGTCTCAAGTCTTTTATGGTTGTAATGAGCGTTCTATCGTCTGCTCCATGCCACCTGCTCTGCTTTGAACTCTGGATTGTTATATCTAAGGAATGCAAATCATGGACTGTGTTATCATCACTCCTTTATTTCAGTATACAGCAGTGGCAACCAATGCTAAACAAGACTGGGAGGTATAAGGGAATATGAACACAGCATTTATGAATTTCATGAATTTTTGTGCAGTCATTTTTAAAGTTTCAGATCAGCTGATAATGCTTGTCGTACATGTTTGAGATGTTGGACTGAAGTCTTCCTGCATTTAAGTGTTTTTTTTTTCCTTTTTGCTAAAAAGAAACAGGACAATAACACATTCATTTACTTTACAGGATACTTCGAAACCAAAACGAGTTACTTAAATGAAGCCCTCCATCTCCATGTAGCTGAAAAGCCGAGAGTAAAACACAGAGGTGGACAAAACTAAACTGAAAAATGAAGTGCTGAACAAGACTAAACATTGTCTGTTAGTTGTTTATATTTGCTTTGTGTTCCTGAAAGCATCACTCTTTTACTAAAGGCCACATGGCTTCACAGTGAAAATTTTCCAATCACAAGAAAATTAAAATAAATCCAACTGACTGCAGAAAATAGTGACCTGGGGTTATTCTATTCGTATGCATATTCATGCACAAATGAACTTAGCACAATGAAAAACAACTTCTATGAACGTTGGCAAGAACATATGGACACAAACTCCTCTTCTCTGTGTGATTTTAAGTGGGCCGGCCCCCTGCACCCCCTATTGGCCAGCCACCAATAGTGTGCAGTTTCCATAGTGATTAGTCTTTTGGCATATGGTCACTGTAGACAGGATTCTGCAATACAAGATAAAAAAAAAACAACAAAAAAACACATGGGTTTTCCTTTAAAGTTAATTAGGCATTCCCTTTATGTTTAATGAACATAAAACAAATATTGTTTATATGTCAAATATTTTATGTTCAAGTTAAGGCTGAGATCCAATTTAGGTGTGACTAGACTGGAAGTTGAAAACGCCAGTACCCATATCTGGGCCTTATTGAGTTTTTTTAAATGTGCTGCTCTTAAAAAAAAAAAAAAAAAAAAAAAAAAAAAAAAGACTCCCCTGTCTGTTTATTATGAGAAAGAACATTTCTAATAAAGTTCCTCTGGAGCAGCAGGTAGCCGAGTGACTGCTAAAGCAAGACTCTGAAGTTGTCAGTGTGCCCCAGCTGGCATGGATGTTCTCCCTTTGTGCCCTCTCTCTTGGCAGCGGCTGCACTGGCAGGCAAAGCTGTTGTCTTTCATTACCCCAGGCTGTCTCCATCTCCCAGGAGCTCTGCATTGGAGCAGTCCGATGTGGCTTGTTGTGGTGTGGCTGGGATCCAGGCTTTCCACCAGGCTGAAGCCAGCTCTGTGTTGGACCGTCTCGCCATCGATTAGGACATTGCCTGGACTGTCTCAAGGACATGAGTGCCTGCAGTCTGGCTCTTTTAGGATCTGCAGAGCCAAACTGGGGATTGAGGCTGAAAGCCAACACCCTGAATGGGCCTTGGGTTCTATTTTTTCCAGAGACACTGAGTTATGTTAACTGACTGCCTAACACCCAAGCTTCAAGAGCCAGACAGTAAAGCTATCAGAGAAGTGTGAGCTGGTTGTAGAATGAGAAGTACTGATGCATGTAGGTGGAAGTTAATGGCTTTTAACCAATATTCAGTCAAAAGAGCTAAGACATTTTTAAAAAATACACTCGATTAACATCTTATTATTTTGGACCAGCTTGTATTGAATTGTATCTTTTTGTTTTCAGAACAGCCTGAATTGTTCAAGGTCTCGGTTTAATGAAGTGTTTCAATCCTTGCACACGTATCTGAGTATGTTGTGACTGTGATTTGCAATAACATGGTCATGTTCTTTTGGCCAGTGATGAGAGGAAGATCAAAATATTTCAAATTGTCCTGTAAACACAATTGTTTTGGTTTAGCAAAAGAACGTCTATCATACTTACACCACTAATTCAGAGCCCACTGTAGTTTTCTGTGTAATCATCAGGTGTGTATTTATGACAGCCTTTCCATTCCATTCCATTCCATTCCATTCCTGTGTCTGTTGAATTCCAACACAAACACACCTTAATCTACTGAATAAACAGCTGATTCATGTCTTATTTCAGAAGCAGAATTATAAACACCACTACTGTGTCAGTCACTATCTTCTTACATTAGGCTAAAACAGTTGTATTAGTACCACAAAAGTAACTGTAATCCAAAAGTAACTACTGAAAACTACTGGACTTCTGCTCTGGCAATGTTCCAAACTCTGAGTTGGACTGGTTCTTCTACCAGGACAATGCTCCTGGCCTCAGCTAGGTTCATAAAGGTGTGGATGATGGACCACCAGATGATGACCCTGACATGGCCAATCCAATCTCCAGACCCGAACCCACTTTGAAAACTTCTGCAGGAACATGGATGGTCCAAGCCATGGAACATTGATGAACTTCTGTAATTTCTATGGAAGGAGCTGCATAGTCATCCAGCAGTGATGGAGGAGAACCAAGACACATGGAAGCTATCACTGAAAACCAGGGTCATTCCACCAAATACTGATGTGTGACCTCTGACCAGTTCAACATTTGTATTGCGTTGTTTACACATGAATATGAACTGGTTTTATTTATATTATCTGAGTCTGAAATCACTGCATCTGTTTGGTATTTGGACCATGTGTCGTGTTCTGCAAATACATGCTCTAAATAACAATATTTTTATTTGGAATTTGGGAGAAATGTTGTCAGTAGTTTAGAGAATAAAGCAAAAATGTTAATTTTACTCAAACGCATACCTATAAATGGAAAAATCTGAGAAAGGGATAATTTTGCAGTGGTCTCTGATTTTTTTTTCCAGAGCTATATATTTCTTTTATTACATCCTGTTCACATATCACTCCATTGGATGATTAAGTGAACTACTTACCAAATGTTCATGTTTTTATGACGTCTGCCTTATTCATATGTGACTCATAGCCTTTATTTATCCAGTATCTGACTCTGAGCTGTTGGTGTAAATGTGGAGGCGATTATAATGAGTATGTTTTGACTTCATATTGCAGATTTACCTGAGTGTCTGGGCAACAGAAGTCAGTGTAAAGCTTTGAGAGAACAGTGTGGTGCTCCATAATAAGTCACCACTGGCATGTGTTTTCTTCAACCTAGTGTTTGTAAGCTGTTTGTGTGTCCCCATGAGGGATGAGAAGCAGGATAGATGATGAAGATGGAGACATTTATGCTTATTTTTAGTACGACTTGGGAGAAGGTTTGAAAATAGAATATAATTTTGCAGACTGTATTCACTTTCAGACCATATATAGTATCTGGAGGAACTTCTTGTGCTGATAAGTATCTTCTACACTGCGTTCCAAATTATTATGCAAATGATGTTTTTGTTTGATTTTCCAAAATACTTGATGCAAATGAC
>JAPQRP010000024.1:40866786-40882919 GCA_037367295.1 Apogon hyalosoma | reverse complement strand
TTTGTAGTAGTAGTATATCCACTGGTAGTACTTGGGATGGCAATGGCTCAGTAGGTAGAGTGGGTCATCTGATAACCGAAGGGTTGGTTGTTTGAATCCCGCTCTGTCCTAATCTGTCCCTTGTGTCTTTGGGCAAGACACTTCACCCACCTTGCCTCCAGTGCCACCCACACTGGTGTATGAATGTTTGGTGGTGGTTGGAGGGGCCGTTTAGCACAAATTGGCAGCCACACTTCCGTCAGCCTGCGCCAGGGCAGCTGTGGCTACAAACTTAGTTTACTACCACCAGAGGGAGAATGTGAGAGCGAATGAATAATGGATCAATAATGTAAAGCTCTTTGGGTGCCTTGAAAAGTGCTATAGAAATCTAATCCATTATTAATTATTATTATTATTACTACTACTACATGTATTTGTAGTAGTAGTATATCCACTGGTAGTACTTGTATTTGTAGTAATATTAACAGTTATGTACATTTGTTCTAATGATCTACTTTTTAAGTTGTAGTTCCATTCCATGTGCATCCATGTGTCTCCCCCTACTTCCTTCTCTCTCTCTCTCTCTCTCTCTCTCTCTCTCCCTAACTGCTCCAGTCGTCCATCCTCTACAATCAGGGTCTGCTCCAGGTTTCTACCTGTTAAAGGTAGTTTTTTTCCTTCCTCTGTCTCCCCTCACTAGTGTTTACTCCTAGAGGATTCAGTTGGTTTCTGTAAATTGATTTGAGAGTCTGGTTTATTCCAGCTCTATATGTAAAGTGTCATGAGATAACTTTTCTTATGATATGGTGCCATACAAATAAAATTTGATTGATTGATTGACTGACTGACTTATTGATTGAAATTACTACTTTCACATAGATTGGATCAACAATCATTACTAATAGGCTGAGTTCTACTGGCTTTTATGGTTTCCTTTCATTAAACTTGTGCTGAAAAAGCCTTCTCTCAAACCAAGCAACAAAAGACCAATACTCACTCTCCCGTAAGTTTGTATAAGCTGTTACAAATCACTTATGTACAAGGATGGTTGTAATGATTTTTTTTTTTTTTTTTAGTTAAGCTTTATAGTAGATTAACAGAGGTTTACAATTTGTCCTAATAGATGTTTGTGTTGCATTTGAAACCAATTTTATTATACAGACCATTAAAGAAGATATGTTGAGTTTTCTTAAATATTTACAACCCTGACTGAAGATTAGATCTTTTGCATCAGATTTAATTTTGTTCTTGTCAATGATCAGTCTTCTCTGTACACAAAAGTTAGTTATGGAGTTCCACAGGATTATGTAGGAGGACCAGTTTGTTTTTACTTCACACATACTTTTGGAAATGCAGCTCATATTTCCTTTGCTATGACACCTGCCTGGTTATATTTATGGAGTCAGATGAAGTCAATTATCAATCAAAATGTGAAGTAAATTACAACAAAACTAAAGTCATACCACAGACTTACAAAACACAGCATATAGTCACAGTGCATGACATTTCCCTTGCCTCCGGTACTACTTTGGAACATAATATGACCAAATGACCAAACTCCATCGTATCTTAAGGACTTCATAGCACCACATCATTGCAAAATAGCATTCCACTCTTAATGTGCGCATATGCTTGTGGGTCTTGGAGTTTCCAAAAGTAGAATGGGAGGAAGAGCCTTTAGCTTTCAGGTTCCAGTTTGAGTCCAGGAGGTAGATATCTTCTCTACTTTTGAGACTACGGAATTTTTTTTTTCTTTATTAAAGCCTGGTTTAAGAGATCTGTTTATGCTGCTACAGGCCTAAACGGTCTAACCTTTTCTGCACTGGTTGTTTCTTAAAGCTTGTCTTTTTTTCTCAGATACAGAGGCCCACCTTGAGTCTGGTGCTGTCAGAGGTTTCTTCTTATTAAAAGGATTTTTTCCCCTTCCCCTGCCCAGGGTTTACTCAAGGAGGATTTATTGGATTGCTGTTTTTGGATTTGTTGTCTTATAAGGTCGTAACCTCACTACATAAAGCGCCTTGAGATGATTTTTGTTATGACTTGGCACTAAATAAAGAAAATCTCATTTAAACTGCAGCCAGGAAATTTAAAACAAAAATAGACAGTTGCTTTAAATTTCCTAGCTGCAGAGTTTCTAAAGTGATTGGTTTGTGTATTTGAGCTGAATAATTACACCTTCCTTTTTAACAGCAGAATTATATACTGTGTAAAGTGGTAGAAGGAGTCATGAGGCAGTCAGACTCCCCTCGGATTTCTGCAGTTAATCTTTGACCCTATTGTTTGCATAAAGCTTCATTTTCGAGTGAAACTCCTTTTATTTTTCCTTCCTACATCTCCAAAGGAGTGTGAGTGCATTGTAAGGGGTCAGGGAGTATATTTGTGTCCATTCCTGTGATTTCAATTAGTCAGCTGAAGTTCCCAAAAACCCACTGGGGATTTAAGGGATTTAATCCTCTCTGGCTGTGTGTCTATCAATTAGCCACACCATTAATCCCCACGGCGTAATCTCATTAGATAGCAAGCCTTTAATGAGACACCCAGAGAGAAAGCAGAGAGGCAGGCAGTAAGAGGGGGAGAAAAATGAGGCAGCAGCAGCAGGATGCAGGTGGGCCGTGTGGAGAGGTGATTAGTAGATTGGAGGCAAGGTTCCACCAGAGACAGGGAAGAACAAAGTGTGATTTGGGCACAGCAGGAATAATACATAACATTTAAAAAAAAAAAATGTTTTTGGGAAAGGTTTAATGTCAGTAATGAAAGAGCACACCAGCCAGAGATTAGAGGACTAGACAAGTGAAAGATAAAGAAAACAGGGAGAGGTGAGTAAAGCTGGATTAGTTAATGAAACTCCACTTGATTTTCCTGTTGATCCACACTGGTGTATCACAGCAATGAGAATATACACTAATAATCCTCAGTTAACCTTTTGTCCACTAATGAATTCCTCCATGGACTTGGTAGACTTGTGAAGCCATGTTAATAAGAACATCTTCACCAATGGGTTTAGTGCTCTGAAATCATAATCAGGTTGATAATAAAGTCATCATAGCCACAGCCAGTGTGCACATAAGGAGATTAACTACATGGATAGTTTCTGTGATAGACTTAGCTGGAGTTCCCCGGTGGCAAGCGGACAGCGTAAAAGGAGCAAATTGAAGTTTCCCCCTTGATAAAACGCATGTATAGACTGGGAGCTTTGCTGCTGGCATGCAGCCAGTGCCTTGTGTGTTGTAAATAAAGTTCTCCTCTTCAAACATGTCCAAGCCTGGCTCTTTTCATTTCCTCTCTATATTGCCAGTGGGTCTCTGGGTCCCGTGTTGGGGAAACGTCTGATGTGAAAAGCACCAGTGGATGTTGGATCTGATACGACTGCATGATCAGCTGTTCACAGTTTAGTGTTGATGCTGCTTTTCAGCAGAGGTAGGGTCCAGGACAGGCAGGCTGCTTTTCTGCTGACACCAGTCAGGGCTGTCTGCTATTTCAGGACCAGTCTAAAATGAGAACAAAGCAGCTGAATAAATCTGATGTTCTGGCTGCAAGAGGGGGAGAGGATATCAACTGTTTAATGACCAGTCATTTATGATATGAATGACTGGTCAATTGAAGGAACTGAGCAGTTAGTGTGACATCATCATCCTTAGCGTGAAAGGCAAATTCATATCAGTCAGCATAAGGACAGACTGTGGACTATGGAGCATCATTTAGAAAGAGCATTTCCACAACATGTTGGGTTTGTACAGGGGATGTAATTATTAATTCAGTTATTGTTCAGAGTATGTTTGTGGCCAAATGTTCATTTAGTTGAGTATTTCAGTTTGTCAAAGACTTTATTACATTTCTATTTAACTTCTTATATCCCTAATTGTAGGACAACCAGTTACTGAGTTTGTTTAACCATTGATTTTTACATTCAAATACTTCAAAACAAAAGTACAAAGACAGTGACATATTGTATGATAACAACAAAACACCAAATGACCTAGCCAATTCATGCAAAGATCCTCAGTCCACAAAAGCCTGAGGGTAGCCTCAAGTACATAAGTTAATTAGCTATAATTTTATATATGGCTACTTTACAAACATATGTCTTGTGCTGTTATCTGAGCTTGTTAGGTAACAATACCTGACAAGTTATAGTGAACGTAGACATCACTGCATCACAAAGATGATGTGATTAGATTTTGGTGCCAGAGGTCAAAGGTCAAGGTCACACCGACCTCATAGAACACATTTTTGTTGATAAGTCTTTGCCGCAGAATGTTGTGAACAGGCGATAATGCTAAGACAGTTGATGCATCTGTTTTCTCTTGCAGCTCCTGTTTTCTAATGTGTTGCCCCATTATAACATAGTACTGACATGTTACTTTAACATCCTTAAAATACAGATGATGACATAATAAAATGGTGGATCCAGGCTGTTCTTCATGACACTGGTACCTTCTGCTGTTTTAAACTTATGTACCTGTACAATCTTTGCTACTTCTACTTGGTTCAGCACCAACTGCTTAACCATCTAATGCTCCCTGACACTAAAGCTGTGAGTATTCATGCAGCTGCCAAAATACATTTATCATTTTGAGAAATGCCTACATCTATATCCTTGTGTTATTTTAGGGACACTACCTCTCAACTGTAGTACTTAAAAGCTGTGCTGCTGTTACTGCTGCTGCTGACGCCAAACAGCTCTGCAGAGGCCGACACTCAGTGTGATTACACGCAAGAGTGCAGTGGGACATTCAAGCCACATCCTCAAGCTGAGTCGTGGCTCTAATCAACTGGATGTACTTCTTCACCTTAGCCACAGGTTAAGTGCCTTCCCCAGGACACTGGCTACATCTCTAAATGGTATGAGATGATTCCTTTGCAGCCAAGTTGCTCTGTGGTGTCCTTTGGGGTGCAATCAAGTTTCCATTCCCATCTGCCCCTCCATTTCCCACCATCAGCATCGCTCCAGGAAGACAGAGCAGCATTTGTCATGGATAATGAATGCACAGCAAAGTCATTAGTATAAATAAATAATTGCACACCACACATGTGTAACAGCAGTAGTCTTGTTAATATAACAATGATATTATAGTATTGTGATAAGAAAGATAACCTTCTTGTCTTATGTCAAATCTGTGTTGATTAGTGGAAGCCAGTTTGCTTTCCTATGTATTTAAATGTATCATCATTTATGTTTCAAGCTGATTCTTCACCAAGAGATAATGGTTGTCAATCATAAATCAGTGTGTATTAAACTTTTTTCATCATATTTAACCAAGAAGGATTACAAACCAAGAATAAATCACAATTAGGTACTGCAGTTACAGAAAAATGTCTACGTACAGCCTTTCAAAACATCAGCTAATTATTGCAATTTCAAAAAAAAGTTTATTTTTATAGATGAGATAGAATTTGAATATTGTGTAAAATAAACATGTATAATTTTCTGTAACACAAATGGCATCTTTAAGTCCAATCCATGCTAGTACTTAAGATCATATTTACCATCCAGTTTTGTTTTTTTAAACTGTGCTCAGTTACTTTACTATACTTCATATTTTATTTTTTGGATTTTGTAAAAGCCCTTAGAGGTACAAGTTCAGCACTTAAGCATTTGCAACAAACACTATGTATATGGGACTATTCCCAGTTTACCTATGTACATGTATTTGTCAAACAAACTATAAATAAATTTCAGTATTGGTATAATTTAGTTTCAATCATTTAAAGTAAACATAATCACTGTTATATGTATTTCATGAAAATAATCACTAGCTTAACACTGTTTACTTTTATGAATATTTTAATAAGAATAAAAAAAAACCTTGGTCTTGATGACCGCCTTTCAAAAATGGGGAATTGTCTACAGTGTCAGTATAGACACAACATGTCATCATAATAATAATAATAATAATAATACATTTTATTTCTAAGTGCCTTTCAAGACACCCAAGGACACTGTACAACAAGCTAAAACAGACAATGCATAAAATACAAATAAGCAAACAAACAGTTAAAAGACTAATTACAACATATAAAAACAAAGATGTAGAATGGAGCATAAAACTTATGTTGGGTAGGCTACCCTGAAAAAGTGAGTTTTGAGTCTGGATTTGAAAGTATTTAGACAGTCACTGTTATGGATGGATGGTGGGAGTTTGGAATTTTTTAATGACGTTGAGTACAGAGGGATCAGGGAGTTGAAAACTGGAAAATGACTGGCTGAGTGTGGATGGTTCAGGTGGAGAGAGGCGGTGAGTTTGGACAGAGGTGCTGGTGGATGTTGTGGATTTTTTTCAATGAAAAAATTGCAGTAGAGATTGACAAGTGCTTGAGGAGTACACGTGGGGGGGCAGAGAGTTGGGTGGCTGGATAGTTTTATTGAGCAGGGTGAACAGTGTTTTGGTGTTTCCTTCTGCAGAGATGATTAAACCAGAGTAGTAGTTTGATTTGGTTACAATGATGTAGTCCTTGTAGTGCTGTATGTGTGTTTTGAACATGTCAATGTGGATAGTGAGACCAGATTTTTTTGTAGAGCCGCTCTTGTTGTTGAGTTGTCGATAATAGTGTGTGTTAATATTAAACTATTTCTGCATTCCTGAAACACTGTCATCAACATAGATTTACATCACATATACACTTTACTGTTACTCCTTTGCTGCCATTTAAGACCTGAAGCTCTTTTAAGCTAACCCTAACTCCCTCAAATTGTTCTGTATGATATCTATACTTGATTTTTCAGTCTCCTATATGTAATAAAAATAACAATTACAGCCTGACCAATAAGAGTCCCACCTGGATTTAACTAAGCAGGTAGTTATAGTAACAGTAGTCCATTTGATAATTATTGCAGTGATTAATTTGCTTATTTAATCCTCTGTTGTCTGAACCAACCATTAATTTGTTAGAAAGTGTTACAGTCCCAAGGGGAAAAATTAGCAAAGGCTCAGTCAGACCACTACACATTAAGATGCCACAAGTGAAGATAATTATGAAAGTGATTTTAACCAAACATACTCACAAAACGCTGACCAAAAGGGAGTTGTAGGTCCTGGTCAAAATAACAAAAGGAGGGTAGAGCCTTGGACCAAGCCACGCAGTGGGCTGTCAAATCCAGCTGTAATCCCCACTTACCTTGAAACGAAAACCAAAAACAGGACCATTGGAAACCTCCAATTCAAAGCATAACTTTTTTTTTTTTTTTTTTTTTTTTGGGGGGGGAATCAACAAAAGAAACATGTCTTCATGTCTGGAGCCTCTCTTCCACTCTCCTCTCTCCAGTCTTATATCCTGTCTCAAGTCATCCCCACAGGTGGATCCAATCAGCCACTCACAGGTAGATCACCTCAGCTGCTTCATGGACATAAAAGAGACAGGTCACACACAACAAAGCAGGACCAAAGAGTCACCAATAGTAACATTTCATAACGCGCGTAACAGAAAGCCTACAGATTGGACAATGCCAGGAATCACAGGATTTATCAGGCTTGTGAAAGTGATGTTCAGGGAGCATGGACCATCATTTTTTTCACACATGAATTGGCCACCACAGAGTTCTACACCAGAAGACTTGATGCAGTGTTCCAGCTCTCCCATCATCAATACAAGATGTCTACTGTGACACTGCATATGCCTATGTGGCAAAAAGGGTGAGAGGGTAAAAGTGCTCTGTAATGAAAGCTAAAGGTGTTAAATGCATAAGTGTCTGGGACTGTTTTTTTTTTTTGTTTTGTTTTGTTTTGTTTTTTTTAGTGAAGGGTTTAGGGTTAGGTTTTCTTTTTCAAAGACAGCACATTACACTGATAAATGCTTTTTACAGGTCAGGTTTCTCCATTTTAGTAATTCACTGTAATAAAAACACTGCATTTCTCTACTGTTACCTATGGAATTACCAAAAAGACCTCTATTATCCAAAAGTTTTAAGATGCTAATATGAAAACACTTATTATAAATTCAGGTCTAAATTATTGATGCATGGTTTATTATCAACTATGTACTGCCTGTGGAGAACACAGTATCATCTTTTCCACTGGTTAAAGTGTTTCTACATTTGTTGATAAAAAATACAAATGTACTTATTATGATTCCTTTTGTTAAAATGTACTGTACGAAAAGTCAAAATGAGAAAAAGCTAAAATTATGTCAGATTGATGTTAATCTTTTTATTTAGATTGCTATAAATTAGATGCTAGTGATACAAGGATCCTGAAGACATTGAAGACTATTTGCCTCTTCAAATATGTTACAGAGGACAATGAAATGGACAATGTTCCTGTACAATAGTTACCATGTTTCTTCAGATTAAGACTTAATTACATGGTACTTCTCAACCAGAGGGAATTATAAGTAAACTTCCCCCTAAACCTAAATATATTCTGTATGTGGTTGATAGTCTATGCTCGCTGAGCTCCCGAAAACATCGATTATGGAACTGATTAGCTGGTCACTCAGCACGATTGACAAGATTTTCCCACCCAGAACAGGGTTCTGGGAGAGCCCATCTGCTCAGATGGAACTTTTGCATCAGGGTATACCATCAACGCTTGGGACAAGTGGTGTGTGGTATGTCTGTCGATTCTGTTGGTGGAGGATACTGAAGATGTGTATCTATTTGGATTCATGGTGGCCGGCCATCTCCTGATTGGTCTTGGAGTTGCCCTAGTCTATTGTAAAGTTGGAAAAACAACAGCAAACAAAGAGACCCCGTTGCTGTTGGTCAAAATTAAGGAGCACTTTGGAGTGGTTAGTGACAAAGTGAAGGAATTACAAGGGGTTGTGTAACAGTCGGAGGACAAGGTGCTAGATCTGATGGGACGAGCAGCAGATTTGCACAAGAAGTTGGATTTCATTGCTGGACAGACCACGGAAGCGCTTCGGCAGGAAGCGGGACTGGGTAGGAGTTTAGACGAACTGTGTGGAAGGAGATCTGTCTGCTCTGAAGTGAGGAGTAAATGCTGTGGACCAGTCATAACTCAAATTGAGTTATAATTAAATTAAGCAGAAATCTATCAAATCTTCCCAGTTTTAATTATTTTCTCCTGGGATCTGAAGCAACCAGCTGGATTTCATCTAATCTATTCCCATGCAGTCATAACATCCTTCCAAGACCAAGACACAGAATAGAGAATTGATAAGAACTGATATTGACTGAGGTCCTTGTGTCTCCTACTCCTACACACAAACTTTCTCAAGGACACCACATAAAATCATTCTCCTGTCCCAACCCCTCCCCCTCATCCCAACTAGTCTGCCTCACAGTCTTTTTTTCTTCTCTGTCCCCCCTCCCACTGAATCCATTGAAAAAGTTCCATCATGTGACCACGTGTACTGTGTCTAAAATATGATATATCATCTTATGTATATGCTTGCATCTGTACTGCAACTTCTGTACTGTAAGTTCTGAAACTTCTGATGACGGCGGCTCTGTAATATGGCAGCGGCTGCATAGGTTTCTGGAGAACTGTGCATCGAAATTTCATTTGCTGTGACATGCTGAATGTCTCGTTCTGCTGTGACATGTCAAATGACAAAGCGTCATTCCATTCCATATGATCTATCTCATCAGCAATCCATGTTAATCCTGTTTCAGTGCAGACTGTTCCTGATTACTGATCCTAGTCATGAGTGACTCCTGTCTGATGTCCTCTGTCACCTCCAGAACTGTTTTTGCCCACTAAGCAGTGAATTTTTAAGACTTTTAATTGCATTTGCTAAAAGTAGGAAGACTACGTTCCTGTTCCCCCCTTTTTCACCAGGAAGAAGATACAGAAGTGTTACAAGCAAAACAGTGAGATTCTGGGACAGTTTTTACACAACTGCTGTTGCGCTGTTAAACACACATAAATGTCAGAGATAAAAAGTGCAATTTAATGAGTGATCTCAACCACACTGTACAATATTGACTTGGGCTATATTTAGTGCAATACTTTTAACATCAGATTAGTGCTTTTTTTTTTTTTTGTAATCACAGATTTTATTATGTGCGTTATTTATGGATTTTCATATATTTTTATACTGACTATTTTATGCTGTCTGCAAGTGTCATTTTGTTTTTACATTGTAGTAGGGTTAGGGTTGAATGTTTAAATGATTAATGAAGAATCTGAATCTGAAGGAGCACACTTTGAAGGGCTTCATCATGTCACAAATAAGATAACACAAACACATTAGGAACAATGCCCTGCTCTACATGTGAAAACCCAATGCAGTATTTCATTAAGTATATGAAAGCAATGCATGTATGATATTTGCATGTAGTAGTAAGACAACCAAAGGTCCTGGATGAGCATCTGTCATGTGAATTTTCCCACGGAACCCGCCCACTTTCACTTTCTTTTAGATTTTGGGACCTTTTCCGTAGGAAGGGCAATACTGCAGATTGTCAGCAGAGCAAATGAGGAAATCTGTGTCTGCTGCATCTTTTTTTGTTTCCTTCAGGATGACTGACAGACCACCCCCACCACTGATAGTGTGTGATTAAGAGCCATTATTAACATTATATAGATCTATCAAAACTATGTAAGTGGAATAGGATGCCTATGATTACATACCACACTGCGCAAAAAAGAAACAAAAAAAAAAAAAACAAACAAAAAAAAAACCCAAAAACACTAAACAGGAACATAATAATGAAAGATCGGAGAGTTTGTGAAAACTTCCTTGGAGTAAATCCATCCTGTGGTCGATGTGGGAAGACATCGGCCTCATTAGCACACATGTCCTGGAACTGCCTAAACATTTTGAACTATTGGACTGAAATATTTCAAACTCTGTCAGAGGTCTCAGAGAAGCAACTCAAACCCAAACCAGTTCTGGCTTTATGTGGTGTGAAAGCAGCTATGACTCACCTGTCAAATAAACAACACATTTTGATGTGTTTTTTTTGACATTGTTAGTAGGAAGACTTGTTAAATTGGAAACAGGAAAAACCTGCCTACACCTACACCAATTTACTGGATGATGTGATTAGAAGTTAGAAAAAAAGGTTATTGTGAATGACATGAGTGTTATTTGTAGTGACACCTGTGACTTACACCAAATAATGCACAGTGTGTATAATGAATACACAGAACATATATATAACATGCCCCCAAAAGTGTTAAAACTGCTTCAAATGGAGGTAAATTTCTGCTTTGTTGGTTAAAAGTGCGTAGAGTCATGCATTTACACATTGCGCACTGGTGTGTAACCCAAACACGTTCTCACCTCCAATATGAGACGACTTTGTAAATTTAGATATCCGTCTCCTGCGGCCTGACACTGCCTGCTGCTTGGCCTGATTCAGCTCCATTAAAGAGGCCAACAGGCTATTAACCCCTGTGTCAATACTTCACAGGTCCAGCCACGCTTACAAACCCATTTCAGCTACAGTCATAAACACTGGCCTTATTAAAGCGTCTCTGGGCCAAAGCAGGCTGCCCAGGTCAACCCCATAACAGAAGAGTCCTAAAGTCAGCATTAGCCCGGGTGAACAAGGACATGGATGACACACAGGAAATTGAGTTGTGCAGAAGTGTAGACTAATGAACTGTTGTTGCGTGTTATGGTTCAGGGTTTGAGTCTTTACAAGAGGCAGGAAATCATTCAATCAATCAATCTTTATTTATATAGCACTTTTCATACAGTAAAATGTAGCACAAAGTGCTTAACATATAAATATAAAATCAGTACACCCCACCACCACCACCAACCACCACCACACAATCATATATGTGCACACACACGCACACACACAAACAGAAATAACTGAAAGAAACAGGCTGGGCACGGGGGGACAATAAACCAAAGAGAGAGAGAGAGAGAGAGAGAGAGAGAGAGGGGAGGCACTGTCACAGGGAGCCACTCACCCCAGGGGGGCAGCCAAAGCCCGCAGCAACTCGGCACTACCATCATGGAGCTGCCTCCCAGCTGGGGAGGGAGGGCCAAACCACCACCACATTGCAGTGGCAGGATCCCCACCCCACCAGGAAAGCGCAGACCCCAAGGAGGCGCCACAGCCACAGGAGCCCACAGCCATCCCCCGGCACAGAGGGCCCCCACCGATGAAACACTGGAGAATATGAATAAATACAATAAAAAAATAAAAAGAAGAAGCATTTGTTAAAAGAATATGAATATAAATATAAAACATATATGTAAATATAATGTAAAAGTAAAGACAGAGGAAGTGGTCAAAAGTCAAAAATTAAAAGAGACAGTAATTAAAACATAAGCTAAAAAAGGAACATTAGTTAAAAGCCAGATTAAAAAGGTGGGTCTTGAGCCTGGTTTTAAAAATGTTTACATTCTCTGTGGCCCTCAGGTTCCCTGGCAGGCTGTTCCACAGGTGAGGGGCATAATGCTGAAAAGCTGCCTCACTGTGAGTCTTTGTGTTTACTTTTGGAACAATTAAAAGGCCAGTACCAGAGGACCTGAGGGTCTGTGAGGGTTCATATGGTAAAAGCAAGTCTGAAAGATAGGAAGGAGCAAGACCATTAAGACATTTAAAAACCACTAAAAGGACCTTAAAATCAATCCTGAAACACACGGGGAGCCAATGCAGTGATTTTAAAATCAGTGTGATGAGAGCCCGCCTTCTGGTCTTCGTCAGCACACGAGCAGCTGAGTTCTGGAGAAGTTGGAGTTGTGACATTCTATCTTTGGGAAGACCAGAAAGCAGGGCGTTACAGTAGTCGATTCTACTGGAGATAAAAGCATGCAATAGCATCTCTGTGTTGGCTCGAGAGAGAACTGGATGGACTCTGACTATATTCTCGAGATGATAAAAACCTGCTTTTACAATGGATCTAATGTGAGGGATAAAAGTGAGCTCAGAGTCAAAGATAACGCCCAGGTTTCTAACTTGTTTTGATGGGTTAAAAGAACATGCCTGTAGTTTTGGCAGGTATTTCTCTCTTGTAGCCTCAGGACCGATAACTAAAACTTCAGTCTTTCCCTGGTTGAGCTGTAAGAAGTTTTCTGCCATCCACATTTTAAAATCTGAGATAAAATTAAAAAGTGCATCAATTGGCTGATTGTCTTCAGGAGACATAGCAATGTACAGCTGTGTGTCATCAGCATAACTGTGAAAGTTGACACCATGTCTCCTGATAATATCCCCAAGTGGGAGCATATACAAGTTAAAAAGTATGGGGCCTAAAATTGATCCTTGGGGAACACCAGATCTAATTTCATGGATCGCTGAAGAGCATGTATCCATACTTACCAGAAATTTACTATCTGTGAGATAAGATTGAAACCAGTTAAAAACAGTACCAGAGAGGCTGACCTGGTGTCTGTCTATTTAAAAGAATTGGGTGATCTACTGTATCAAAAGCCGCGCTCAGATCCAGTAGCACCAGGACTGAGACCTTGTGTGAGTCCAAGTTGCACCTGAGATCACTGACGATCTTTAAAAGAGCTATCTCTACTGTGGTTAATCTTAAAACCAGATTGATATTTCTCTAAAACAGTATTTTTATTTAAAAAGTTGATCAGCTGATTAAAAACAACTTCCTCTAAAATTTTGCTTAAAAAAGGTAAGTTGGATACGGGTCTGGAGTTGTTAAAATTATCAGGGTCCAAATTGCTCTTCTTCAGAAGGGGCCTCACCACTGCTATTTTACAGGCAATGGGAAAGGTGCCCGTCCGAAGAGAGCAATTCACTCATTGTCTTTTATTTCAGAATAAGGGTAGGTATAGGCTACTGAATCTGTGCATCTCAATGGATGATAAAATGCAGTAACTGAAACACAGCGTACCACATCAGTTCATCCAAATCACATTCTCATGTCCCTCCTAGGAGAACTGTATTCATAAGCTAGAGGCTTGATCAACAATATGCAAAGTGGCATTGAAAAGGATGAAATTAATTAACTGACTTTTAGTATTGTGCTTAAATCACAGCATGAAAAAGGGTGGGATTACAAATGGAAGTTTGGATTTGCTGGTTTAAAAAGTAATGGAAATTTAAAAAAAAAAAATCACAACCTTCTTATTCATCTAGCTATAGGGGTCTTAACCTTAATTTAAAAAAAAAAAAAGTGTCATAACCTTCCATTTCATGAAAGTAATGGGGACTGAATGAAATTTCATCAGCCTCTAACCATCATTAAAGCCAAAACCCTCAGAGAGTGTAAACAAGAATTCAAGACCAGAGACTTATAATAAAATTACAAAAGGAACACCCTGCTGAGAAGCACAATCAGAGCAGTCAAATCCCGTCTTGGAATCAGACAAAAGCACCCATTGCTAAGTAAAGATGGTCACATGAACATTCCAAGGCATGCACATGTGTGCGTGCACGCGCGCACACACACACACACACACACACACACACACACACACACACACACACATTCACACAGGGAGAGTAGCTTTAGATGTGGTTTATTATGTCATCCTCTAGTGAAAGCAAAAATGACAACACTGAATGTAACAAATTAATAACAGCCCCCTTTAATAAATGTCACAGAGGGAAACAGTGATGTTACTTCTCTCTTCTTCCCTCTGGCAGGCTCAGAGTGTTTACCTAACACCCTCAGGTGCAGTGACTGAGACGTCGCTAGGCAACCGCACCATCCTTGTTGTTGCTCTGCCTCTGGCACTCAAGTGGGAGCTTATGTGGACTTAACTCTGAAAGAGCAGCAGTGTTGAGGAGTGGAAGAGGGATTACCAGCAAAAATATTGGATTGGGCCATGGCACAAGGGGCGAGGCCTTACCTGCAACACCGCTGCCGCCATGCAGAGATGCTGTGAGGAGGACATGTTAGGAAATGCTGGCTCTGTACTGGTGGCAGAAATTCTGACTTTTATCTGGCTTTGCTTTGTCACAGCAGGAAACACTGCAGTATTTATTTATTAAAGATGTTGTTTTGCATAATACGAGCAGTTCACGGGTTCAAACTGAGCTATGCAACACCGGCCCGTTTAAACTGTTCTCTCCTAATTGAGCTTACATTTACATATTTAAACAAGGTTAAGCAAATATTATCATGCACTTTTACTCTACAGAAGAACCCAAAGATGTCACTTCAGTCTATCCCAGCCACACAGCAATCCTGTAATATGACAAAATGAGCTATTGCCACCTTGTGGCTTCCAGATGTACTTTCATAATGGAAAATGAAATTGTGGCTCATCACCACTGATGTCTGCAAATATGCACTTATTATTCCTGTTTGGTTAGTGTGTGCACCAAAGCTGCTCCCAATCATTGTACCATCAGGCTTCTGTCCCAGTGGCAGAATGGCCTAATTATTTCCAGATCATGGTTGTGGTGAAACTTAGCAGCTGACGAGGCAGCTGTTGCCAATTCACTGTGTGTTGGACTGATTATGGAGATGGACTTAAACAAGACAGCTCAACAAAGAAAAGGACAGACTGGAAGCAGACTGTGTGTGCATCTTCATTTTGGGATGGGAGCGGTGAGTTCTGCTCATGGGAATTGTGCTCAGTAGGAGCAGGTGTATACCCCGGGACACACACGAAACACTACATGTGGCTTTACAGATGTTGGAGGATTAAGTAGAATTATCTGTGTACAGTTAGAGTAAGAAGGAATTACAGGCATTCAGCTCATTCATGTTCAAAGCCTTGGTATCCGCAGCGTCATATGCAGTACACACAAAGAATCATCTGATCCAATGCTGCCCCCTAGTGCCGTAGTATAAACAGAAGCATAGGGAATGACAAGGACACTCAGAATGCAGACTAAAGCGGGGTACACACTTAAAGATAATCAGGCTGTTTTTGTTCTGATTTTCCCCTTTCCCGACCAAAGATGGCAAACGTCAGATAATCTTATGTCTTATTAAATAATCCTATAAGACTATCCTGCGGTCTGAGGTGTGTTATGAGTGAATTTGTCCCAACCAATCGGCTCTGAAACAAGTTGCGGGCGACAATCGTAAATATTAAACTTGTTCAGTATTTACAACAAAAAAAATCTTTGGCTTGGAAAATGTGAAAATTTGACTAAGTGGGGACCCCAAAAAGTACCATTTAAAAACGTGATAAGAGCACGTTTCAGGCCATTTCGAATCGATTGGACCCCACTTTGAGAGACACTTTTACAAAAAGTGCAATGTAATACTTGACAAAGTCCACCAGGTGGCAGCAATTTCAATTTGACTGTAATACTTCAGTGTCCAGCAGAGGGCAGTGTTATCTTTAAACTGTAATACTCAATAGCG
>JAPQRP010000024.1:40753493-40767081 GCA_037367295.1 Apogon hyalosoma | reverse complement strand
GACATGTGTCCGGTAATAATGGGCAATGATAAAAACACACAAAGATGTTAAGATGTGTTAAAAGAGATGTTAAAAAATATACAGATGTTTAAATGTGCAAAAAAGATGGTAAAAACACTCAAAGATGTAAAACCGTGTTTAAAAAGATATTTAAGCACATACACAGATAAAGATATTTAAAATGTTTAAAAAATATGTTTAAGAACATACAAACATGTTTAATAAAATAAAAATGTATATAAAATGTATTATTGAAACCTTTTTTAAAGCCTGCGTGGAACATACAAAGCAAAAACAATAACAGTAATAATAGCAATAATAATGGGGGGGTGCAGCTGCTTTTGAGTTCTCTTATGGGAGGCTCACTATCTTGCATTTTGAAAACCCCTGATTTATTGTGTTTAGATAGATAGATTTTCTTTATTTTAAACATGTTCAGCAGTCACAGTACTTACACAGTACTTTTACATTTCCTTCTCTTCCCATGTTTGAAAAGGAGCAGGTAAAAGTATAATTAACCTGTTTCTACCCGTGTCTATTCACACACTCTATAAAGTTAGATCTCTGTCTGTATACACTGCCATTACTGGCCTGGATCAAACTGCTTTTCCTCATCCTTATATTTATTTAAAAATGGTATTCTATACATTCTTTTAAACTGGTTTATACTTTTACTTTGCTTTAATTGTTTTTAGCCTGTTAGACTGTTCCATAATTTAACCCCTGCAAAAACACACACCCTTTTAAAAGTTGTTCTGACATAATACACAGAACAATTGTCCCCCCTTCTCTCTGAGAACAATTTCTGTATTTTATTTGGAAGTCAGTTATGTCTTGCTTTAAATATTAGTTGTGCTGTTTTAAACTGAATCAAATCTGGGGGTTTGAGAGCTTGTATTTTTTAAAAAGAGTTCATTAGTATCCTGTTTTATTTTGTAGCCAGGTTCTTCTACAAATGTCCAAAAGGGGTTCTAGTCAAATGTTTAGTTGGAGTCAGTCATAGTCAGACCATTTCACATTAAATAGATATACAATAAAAAGCAGATCCAGATATTGAACCAGTAGAGCAAATTCTACAGACATGATGTGAACATATCTGTGACATTGCATGGTGGGTGGTTAAGAGCGACTTGTTTATGATGAGTTATATGTAATGTGCATCGCATACTTCTACACACTGCAGGCACATCAAGATTCCTGCACACACTCCAAGGTGCATCTGTTCATTAGCTACAAGTGTTTTTCTGCACTTTACCTCTTTTTCTCTCTCTCTTTCACTGTTCTATCCATTCTGTGCCCTTCTTTGCAGGTAACCCTCAATCCAAATGACAGCTGAAGTCGCTGTGTGTTTTGCCAAGGCATACTTCATTTCATTACTGGCTTCGGCATCAATCAGTCAGTAGAGGGTGATGTAAAGGCTGCACACCAGAGCTAACAGAACAGCAAATCCACCGAATGTGCTCTCAGTTATAGTGTTGTTTTGGAACCCAACATTAGTGCTAAAATGAACGAGGGATAGAAAAGGCAGGCGCATTTCCACAGAGATCTGAGATAATGAGACAATAATAATGAGAAACTACACAGAGATAGAAGGAAAAGTGGCAAGAGAAACAGGTATTTGTCCCTCACATGGAAAGAAGCTCTCTCCTCCCTGTCCAGAGGCTGAGTCACAAACATGTTGCCACTGATGGGGTCTATGTTGTAAATCCCACTTGGAGGCTGATCAGCGCCGGCTCCAGTGATGCTGTAGCGGATGCCAACATCCTTGTCCTGATCTGAGCGGATCTGGTGACAGGAGCAGAAAAAGAAGATTGAGTATCAGGAATATAAAAGACATTTAAAAAACACAGTCACCACATGACAGCAGATGGGCCTCAGTGTATTCTTCACCGTAATACTTTCAGGTTTTCTTTTGCGCAAACACTGAGATCCTACAGCCTTAAGGTGATTATTGAACATGTGGAAAACACAGCCTCGGCTTCTGGATTTCTTTACCTTCATGGTAGTTTCTCAGCAGATGCTGACAAAGTGTGAACAGGGCCCTGCTGCTACCTATAGAGGTATTTCTGACGGCTACATGCCTTTCTAATGTGAATTTGAGTCATGCCATTATTCTCAACTTCCTTTGACACAATACCTCAATGTGACTGTTCCACCTTTAACACTTCAGTTGTTATGTCACACAATAAGAAATGTGACATTTAAAGAGTAATATATTTTATGCTGAACAAGTTCCATCCTGCCATAGCAATGAAAATATCAACATTTTTCTCAACACCTTTCTGACTTCAAACAAGACAAAAGGAAATGGGATTAAAGCTTTCCTTTCTGGTTGATTTTTTATGGGGTCCAAGGACTGTACTGGGTGGGTCACCACACAATGCAACATCAATATTATTATATTAGCTGGATAAGTAGGTTGTGCAAATGTGTATCATTACTAAATTGGTGCACAAAGCCACCATGTGATGAACCATGTTCAAAGTAGACACTTCTTGAATCATGTTACATATCGATTTATGTGACCCATAAGGATTTCAGGATAAAGGACCATTCTCTGACACATGGTAGACATAAGCAGCTTATTGTCACGTCACAAAAGCTGAACTTTTCTCATTTTTAGATGATTATGCAAACATACTACTGTTACTGTGACTTACTGTTAACAGATATGTTTGTGTTCATGTCCAAATGCTGCGTTGACATTACTGACAGTTTAAACAGATTTGTGGATCCTGGACCACTTTCTCTTTTCTGTCATCTTTATATCATCTTTTCTTTACCCTTGTGCTATGGTTCTAAACACAACGCTCCTTTGAAAGTTTTTTTCTCTCCTGGGACTGAACCATCACTATGGTTACAACTCAGAGGGAATAATCACAGAGTCAAATGGAGAAAAGGGAAGGCTTGATTTTTTTTCTCTCTCTATCTTTCTCTTTCCCTCCTATGCAATTTTCCTGGTCTGTGGGGCTGCAGATCATGCATGAAAATGAAATTACTTCATCCGTTCAGCAGTGACGGCAGCTTCTGCATAAAACATCGCTCTGCTTGAACATGATACCTTCTCTCTTAATTTCCAGTGTGATCCTCCCACACTCGCACTGTAGCGCGATAGCTTTCACAGGTGCAATCTTCATTTCCTGGGCTCACTTCACACAGGATCTGTGTGTGCAGCCCGTAGGTCCAGGAGTAATGTACAGCATTGTGTAACTCCTATATCCATCAGAGAACTCAGACGGTTCTACTTGGCATATGTGTAATCACTGTAGCATGACAATGATAATGTACGACTAATTACATTTATTATTCACGCCTACCATCTGCCAGTCACATCATAGTGGTATTATTGCATAAATAATAACATAATTTGATCATTCACCCTCATCATGTGTGTCATCTGTTTGGAGAACAGACAGATAAAATGTAGAACAGGCAAATTATTCATTTTAGTAGTGGGGATGTGCCTAAGAAATCCTTCCTTTTCTTGTAATCCTGTTATCTGTTACCAACATGTTAAAGCCTTCATGTTTAAAACAGCAACAGTTGAACTGCAACAGCACACATACACATGAAAAAATACCCCCCCACCCCCATGCTGCTGCTATTGCATGTAAGCATTTCCTTGGTGCATAAGAGGCTGCTTGTAGTCATGTATGTGTGTGTAGTGAAGAGTTTGACAGGTAAAGGTTGACAGTATGCGCACCAAAGCATGGATCAAAAGGACTAGCTCAATTCAATAATTCACAAGGCCATGGTGTGGGAAAAACACATAGGAAAATGTTCAGCTGCACTGTGTGTACGCTTCTGCATCCTGACGTGCTCAATTGTGTATGATTGTGTGTAAGTGTGTTTGTGTCCCTTCTCTGGAACTTCAAAGCAGGCCCTGAGTAGCTGGAATGTCGATGTAGCGGCCCCCAGTGAAGGGCCTTTGCTTCTATTCCTGCTTCAAATTCCACATCAAAGCCACCTGAGACCAGATGTCATATTTGCTGGTGTCTCTTAATAAAGAGTCTTTATATCAATAAATTGAATAAATGAAGAAGCGTGGCTTTGCAGAGTCCTGGGAATCCCATGAGTGACAACTGCTGAATTGAGCCAGTTGCATAGAATGCTAATGATGAAAACTAGGGTTTGTGTGACCCCCCCACTCTCTTTCTCTCTGCCTATTTGTGCCTTTCATTCACTTGCCTCCTGGAAGATAGAATGGCTACTAATCACACTAAAATAGCAGAGAGGCAGATGCAGAAGGCTTAACTTGCTGTCTGTCTCTGTCAGATCAGACCAGACATCAGATAAGTGACCTATTTGTAACTCTTTGAGAGTGATTTCCTTGATTACTGACAACTGCTGGGATCCTGTGGGATAAGCTATCAACTTGAGAAGAAGGATGGAGAGGGACTGAGGCAGAGAGACGCAACGCAGGGAGTGAAAGCAATAGGGAGTTGGGGGAAAATTAGATGAAGAATTAATGTTCTGTTAAAGTCCTCAGGGTGACGCAAGACACACAAACAGATAAAGGAAAAAGGAGAGGAATATATTTCCATTCTTTGAACACAGCAGCTGGCTGCCTAATTAGTGCTCTGTGAAGTTTCAGTCTGTCCAAATCTCCTTTAATTGATCCAACCCTGTATGATCACCATCTCTGCATAAATAACTGGAGGCCTATACAAACAGGGACTAATTTGGCCTTTATTTTAGGGTACACAGGGAAGCGTACATTTACTTCATATCTGACTTATTTGCACCAGAACTGCAAAGTGAACAAAACAGTGATCTTCAACCCAATGGACAAATGGGTACAGAGGTGTATCCTGACTCTCGGACTATTTTGGTTCCAGGAAACAACAATCATTCAACTAGAAAGTCATGAAAGGACAGTTTGCTGCTGGCACCCATGGGATCATTAAGGGTTACTGTGTGCTATAGGCTAATGTCACACAATAATGGCTATGTGAGGTTTACACTCTTTGATACCCTCTTTTATGGCTTGTACGCGCTTAATGGTTTGGGCCTGTGTTGTAGTCCTCTCTCATCTCTGTCTGTCTGTCTCTCTCTCTCTCTCTCTTTCTTTTATAGCTCTTTATGGGCTCAGCTGCCTCTTTCTGCCATTAGGGCACATCAAACACCCCCCATAGGTTACACACCTGGGAACCAGGCAGTCATTCAATACCAAAGGTCTTCTAATGCAGCCAGATACATAGATTATCACCTCCAGGGCCACACTGCCTGCTCAGTGAGATGATCAATCTTTTAATTCACATTCTTAATATATGAAAAACATGACTTCCCAAAGCTTGGTGAAAAATAAAGTCTGGCCACTTCATTGGGTCAAACTTTACTTGACAGCAATATTTAACCGCAGTGGAGCTTGCAGTGACCACAACCCCCTCCGCCTTGAAAAACCAATAAATGATTGCAAAGACATCTCAGGAGGAAACATGTAATTCGACTAGAACAATGACTCTGTAACAACCTGAAGGAGAAGAAAATGGTGAGTTCAGTGTAATTCTTGTGTGCTCATACTTTGTACTGTTTGTGTGTTGGACCATGTAGGTTTTTTTCATGTTAGCCAACTTGACGTCTAAGCTAGCAGTAGCTAATTTTACAAATTACTGCCACCATAGAGAGGCTGAAGAGAGGTGATGTTACACAAGGAGGGAGCAAAAGGATATTGAGTGGGGAAAAATTCCAAATCCTCTACATAGAAATAAGTGTGCAGACTATTGTGGATGTAAACAACTGATAGAGACAATTAGCTTAGTTCACTAATATCAACAAATGGCCACCTCCCAACAGACTCCAACACAAAGTACACTTGAACACATGACTCTACCTGAATCTGACGTACTGAGCCTTTTAAGGGTTATACTCTATGATACTCTAAAGTCTCATGTACCAAAACACATTTACTGCTACTCAAACACTAAGTCTCCACAGACTGTATCCCTCACTCAATCAAGTATGAAGCTCATTATTTACACACATCTGTATTATGGTGTCATCTTCAAGCAAAAATTCATAGCCTGTGTCTGAGAATCTTCACATGCTGTGTCAGCTGATAGTTTACATTATAGCCCTGTTAGCTTAAGACTAAGTCACAAAGCTTCTTACGAACAATGGGTTTGTATGAATCTCCTGTTCATACAAGTTGTGGAGTTCACAGGCATTCGTAGACGTCATATGAAGTCCATATGGCTGCCGCAAGACCAACTTGAGGCCTCCGTGAGAAAATGATGTGATTTTGTGTCATACAAACACCATCCAGTCTTTGTAAGGATGCCTTGGGATCTTCCTACATCAGATGTATGGCCACTTCACAAGTCATTTTGTCGTAAGGTGAATGTACATGAGCCCTACGTGAAACTCACATCACTCTCAAGTTGTTGGTAGGAAGATCTTACGATGTTTCAGAATATTTTGATCGGTATATAAACAGTGGCCATGGACTAGAAGTCCCATGTTGTGATCATTGCATTCAAGATGGTAATAATGTCCACAAGACTGAAACTTCTACAGCTACAAGATAAAGAAAAGGAAGATCCAGCTGCTGTTTCAGTCCGACAGCAGCAGAAGAAGAGGGATGTTCTAAAGGCTTAACATAAAAGAAACAGCTGAATGTAGTTTAATGCCCCAGAACAGTGATCAATCAGCACCAAAGTTCATGTGGACATCTGTAGTCATGTCCACTGTCACCTCTGCAGAAAAACTGAACGTAGTTTAATCTGAGAGTGTTGTTTTGTTTCATTTGTTCATTCATTCATTTTCTGAGCTGTTTTATCCTCCAGACGGTCGTGGGGGTGGAGCCTATCCCAGCATTGGAAATGTCCACCGTAATTTGGTGATGATTGATGTTCTTTTCATACATTAAACTATGTTAAACCTGTTTGTACATTAAACCTATTACAATGTGCGTTTTATGTCTAGGATCGTGCGCTGTCCATTGTGCTGAAACAGCATTCCTGTGACGTATTCGGGGGACTGACCCGAACTGTTAGAAATTAGGAGTCAAAATAAAACATCAGATGAAGAAATATGAAGTAGAAGGTTTAAGAATGAAACAAAGACACACAAGAATAACAGAGGGAAGTGACAGTCAAAAACACTAACCGTCCATCACACATTCTTTCCATCAGCCTGATCCTCATCACCTGGGTACTGTGGACTGTGCATTATCTCTGCAGGTTTTCTGTTGTTTTTTCAAGCTGTTTTTTCTGTTAATAAAACACTTTATTCATTGTATGTTCTGCATCGTGCATCTGAGTCCAGTCATTCACTCCGTCTTGACAGTTTGTATTCGACCCCTCTAAGAACGCCACGAATGACGCATGAATGTTGTTCTACTGCCGCCCTGCACCTTACGTCCACCTTAAGAATACTGTGTGAATCTCTGTCTATGCATCTGTTCATGTGAACGCCATAAGGGATCCCTACTAACACCGTAAGGTGTTATTGAGATCTACTTGTGGTCACCGCAGAAACATGTGGGTTCTGGAAAGGCCTCCTGATCCACGAATGTGCGTTGTTCTTAAGTTATTCGTAAGGCATTTGTTAGTGTGCTGTGTGAGAGGGGGTTTTGTACTGCGTTTGTAGACAATCTTGGACAAGATCGCTCACCTGGCTACGAACTTAAGAACGGTCCACGAACATTCCATGAACACTCCATTCTTATACGGCCACCTTGAGAAGGTCGTACGAAATGGTCCATAAATCGTTCGCATGGTGTTCGTAGCCGTTCGTAACGGCATTTGTGACTGAGGCTTTAGCTCCATTTTTCGACAAAACAGACAAATGACCTTCATTTAAACACAGTCAGGATGGTCACAGAGCTCTGTTAGTCTGGATCATCAAATGGTGTCCATACTAACTTTATACCTTCATAAGCCTCATAATCAAACCGCTGTCATTCATCACACTCCATTCTTTTTATTCACAGCTGTGTCCAGTGGCGAAAACAACAACGGTGTGTCTAGCTTTTAACACTTCCTTTGACTAACCGTTAGTTCTTAGTGGTTCTCATCTAATCTCCTCACTTTCTGACACTTTGGTCAAAAGCTCTGTGGTGTTAAGTTTTCCTTACCATGAGAGACCAGCAGAGTGACTCATTACTTCCTCTAGTGGTCACATAAATCCACCAGCCCACTGGTGGAAATAAATTCAGTTCATATGTCTACAATCCAACACTTTGGCATCTTTATTCTACAAGCTCCACTGATAATTTTAGGTCATTTGACTAATATTTAAAAGTATAAATATTACAAATAGCCCCTTTAAAAAACTAGAGAGTGTAATTTAGTCTACCCTAACCTAATGATGCAGACGCTAAAATACCCTCAACTTATGTTAATATTTCACTAATGGCATTTATTATTTCACATTTTATTGAATTTGTTTGGAGTTCAATGTATATATTGTGCCAACTAACTGCATTTTATTTGTGTTACTCTTTTTGAGTAGACCACAATCTCTGCAATCTTTCATCTAGTTACTTACTTTTTATTTATTTGTTTTTATTTGTATATTTATCTATATTTTAACTATTGCACTGGTGTGATTTTGAAATAAAAGCTGTTTGCTATTTTACATATAACACCAACCAAAAATGTAGCAGTGATGAATACAGGTGGGAGGTGGTATAAATGTGTTTTTTTTTTTTGCTTCCTTCTTTTGCTTGTTGTTTCATTTCTTCTACAATTATAATTAACATACACTTACTCTATAAGCTAACAACGCTATGCTACTCAGTATAATTACTTAGAATTCTGTTTTGACAGTTTACTTGTTCAAAATGACAGTTGAGACACAGACTGAGTGACTTATACTGTGTCTGAGAAATGGAATGAAATAAGCTTTTTTTTTATTATTTGATGTGACAGTAAACATTGCTGTGGTCCACACATGGAAAACACCTGCTACCACTGCTACAACCAGCAGTTGCTAAAGTTTTGAATGTGTGATGCTATAAGTTTGTAGTATGTAAGTTTAGCAGGTAGTTAATATGAAGAAAGTTTAATTAAATTAATAGTAGTTTTGTGCTGACCTGCATTGTGGGAGGACATGATGCCAACCACTTAGGGGACAGACAAATATGACTGAGCTCTTCTGGAGGCCTTTCAGTCACGCTTTAGCTGCCACAGCTGTCAAGCATAATTTGGACAACGTCTGCCAGATATCTGGATTCCTTTAATGGAAACTACTCACTCACTGGATGCCTCATATATTTGCTCTGCTTTTTGACTCTGTCTCTGAACAACCTGTCTATGTTGACAGAAATGCAAATAAGACATAACAAGGTACTATTGTGGTAACTACATTTTAAAGGTATTAAAACTCTAAATAAAAATGTGCAGGATTAAAATGGTGATTGTTGAAAACCAGATGAGGGTTGACTCATTATCTGGACTTGTAGTGTGAGCAGAACAAATATCATGGAGTTTTTTTTATTTTTTTTTTACATTTTTAACAGAGATAACCAAATCTAAGTTGCTCTCTGATCATCTCATTCTGCTCCCTTGAAATAGCTCAAATTTCCCTCATGTGAATTTCCAGTTATTTCAGCTGTAAGCTCATATGTGGCACTTCTATTTGCTTTACTGCTTGCTTTTTTACACTACTGCTTGATGACTTGGGAAACTGGGAAATTGCTGGCAGGCTTTTTAACGAATCTAATATATCCTTTCATTTTTTTGTATGTTTCACAGTAGATTGTCAGCATAGCACCTTAGTGAGCTCTTTAAATGTGTTACAATAGACAAGTGATTTTCTTATCTTAAGTAGTCTGACTCCAGTATCATCACTGAGGTCAGAAGATTGAAATCTAAAAGCAAACCTCCGCATTTGTGAGGATTCTGGCTGCAAACAGGAGTCAATGTAGATGGGTGAATGTCTATGTAAAACAGTATTATCAAATGCATCTGTGCATCTGCAAACTACACAGGCACCCTTGAAAGCCTTGTGTTTGATAATGTCTCATCTTCCCCTGCTGTTATGAACTACCTATTTTCTCTTTGTTGAACATGAGGGAAATGGCAAAACTACATGCTTTTTAACTTCCTCTTAAATTTGCGTTTTGCATGGCTTTGATCTCTCCTGCTGTGCGCTTGTCACTCTTCAAAGCTGATGTGCCCCGCTTTTGATGGGAAGAGAAATTCAAATAATCTGATGGGCCATCCACACAAACATCCAACAAAATGACATGGTAGGAAATAGTGAAGCACAGGATGAAAGAAAGAGATATGCTGACAAAATGGAAACAAAATTTCCAATTAGGAAAAATGTGGCACCTCAAGTTTTCGCTATTTCAAACTTTCTTTCCAACAAAATACAATAACAACTTTATGTATGGGAATGTGGCGATAGAGACAGGGGTGCTGAGTAGGGACTGTCGGTTTAGAGGCATCATGCAAAGGGAGGGTTTTTAAAAATAGTCACATAGGAGGTGTGTAAGAGAGAGAAGCTGCAGAGAGAGAAGCTTTAATATCTCTCCAGCGAGAACCACTGACAGCCACCATCACACACAGTCCTGATCCTCATAAAAAAACAGCTGTGTCTGTGCCAATGTACGCAGGCACTGGAACAGTCCATTAGGAAGCGGAAACTGAATGGGAAATGAACCCAGCCGCTCTCAAATATGTCTTTTTTCCCCCATAGCCTGTCCTTTTCATTTGGTGCTCTCCCTCATTCAGTCTGTGTTTGTGCTGCTGTATCAGTTTGTCTATCTCCATCTGCCTCTCACTCTCCTCCTCCCATTTCTCCCAGTGGGATTGAGGCAGTGAGAGTTGCATCAATACAAATGAGTATGAGTCGCCACCTGAGGAAGGAGTTTGTCTGTTCCCTTATTCAGCCCTTCCTCTCCATTTACAACACAGTCAATTGAATTGAATTGTGTGAGTTCCTAGGGTTTCCAGAGGTAAAGTCTCTCTGAAGTAGGTTTGAATTTAAAGATGAAAGAGTAAGATTTATGGAAACAAAGTTGAAGCCTTTTAGGGGTGCTGCGTTGTTGTTTTTCCACCACAGGAGCTGTTTTAATGTGACGTCTAAGAGCAAAAGTGCAATCCAGTTAGAGGTGAGTGTGAAAAGAGGAAACTCAGATGAAAACATCAGAGAAAATAACTGTCAAGTTATCTGCCTTTAAATGAGCAGGAAAAAGAGAGGTGAGTATTCTGAATGCCGGCAGCATAGCCAATAAATAACCTTCAAATTGAAGATGGTACATCTGTTTAAAAATGACATAAGAAGATTCTCACAGAGATGGTTTTTATACTAAATCACACATCTGGAGGATCCTGCTCCAATGGTTCAGCACATACACATACACGCAAACACACACACAGACATACACACACACACACACACACACACACGCAGCTCCGTCCTCAGACCATTAACCAGACGTAGGAATGAAATGTTGGAAAAAGGTTCAATTAGAGACAGAACAAATATTAATGGAAGATAAGAAGTGACTCAAACCCAATTACAGCATTAGGCTGATCATTTAGAAGAGCTCTGCACGCAATCAGAATCCTGTTGAAACGTAGCAGCCGTCTCTGCGCATTAACAATGGCATTAATTTGCCTGATTTGCAGTGGGGAGAAAAATAGAGCCAACACAGCCATTCTGTGTCTTATAAAGGGAGCCACATTTCCTAATTCTGTGATGGGAATGGTGGAGGCAAAGGGCCGCGCTTGTATGGTAGCAGCCAAAACACACAGCAGACCCCTGGAGAGCCTCAACTCATTAAAAAGCTCCTTTCTCCTGCTCCACACAGTGCTTTCCAATACAATAGGTAAACCAAACTCCTGGTCTCCTGCACTCTGAGGAATGTCCAACACCATAATTACAATGAAGATACAGTTCACTGCTGGAAGGACGACTACGGGGAAGAGCGGTGCATGAAGATACAGACGTACATGCAATGGGTGGGGGAGCTCTGTGCTGCTTGGGCACTTTTCCTCTCCACCTACCTTCATCCCTTAACTCAAGCTGCTGTCACATGCTCCCACAGGACACATGTGGTCCTGTCAGCCTGGCCAATCAGCAGCACCCTGAGGCCAGATGAAAGCCCTCCTGACATGCCCAAAGCCAGCAGCCTCCAACCAATCAGTGACAGAACAGGCATGAAAGGAGGACCATGCAAGGCACAGGGAGTCACTCAGACTGCCAAAAAGAGTCCAGGGGAGTCCTGGGGGCTCTGAGGGACCATGCCAGAGGGGTCAGAGTGGACGGGGGCCCACTGACACTGATGTAGTGACAGGCTGAACACTCACGTATACACACTTACACACACACACACACACACATATATATATATTTTTTTTATTTATTTATTTATTTATTTTTTACATACATACACACACACACACACACACACATACACTCACAACAGCACTTCTGCTCTCAGCATGGGGTGAGTGTTTTCAACATTATTTTTGCAGTTTGGTTTTCATTCAGTCAACTTCATAGATAAGTGATATGCAGTAAATGGTCCAGATCAAACCCAGGGGAAAGGAACTTGGAAGTATCTGTAACTTGTAATTTGGCTCCTAAAAGCTCCACCTCCCATGGCCTGACATTAGACTTGTTTCTGAAACTAATCAGTCACTATTTTTTCCAGTACTCATTGTGATCCCTTCCGTTGTCGATGTTCATTCACAGAAACAGCGAGAGACATTGGGTCGTCACAAAGAGGGAGGATTTATTTGGCATACAGGGTAAACAGAGTATCAGCATCTGAGTCCATGTGAGCACCAGTTTGCATTTAGAGACCGGTGCTTTTAAGGTTTCTTTAGCATTGTTACACGTACATGTTTATGTAAGTGGCAGAAAAGTTCATGGCTTAGTTGATGCAGCTGTTTTCCAAACGGCCTTAACACAATATGCTCGGTGCCTAGTGTTTACGTAGATTAGATTGTATGCAGAGCTCACAGCTTGTGTGAACTTTATAAAGAGTCTAAGAGTGTCCATGTGTGTACATGTAGTATAATATGGCTAAATAATGATGTAATAAAAGTATAGATCCACAATTTCCCCTTTTGATCACATACACATGTGATCACCGTCAGCAAGTCACAGAGCATAACATTCTCAAAAGGTGCAAAACACTATCCATTTCAGCAGTCTGCAAACATGTACATACAGGATCTTTTCAAAACAAAATAGTATTACGTAAAATACAAATAAAATGAGTAACTCCTAATTATTAACTGATAATCCAAAAACTTTTAATTAATTTAACCAAACTCACAAAATAAATCAAAACTTAAAATAGTCTTCTGATCCCAAAAGTGTGAAGCCTGAAAACCCATGTGCAGTGTTTTTGCTGTGTCACAACTATATGCAATAGCTGGGAAAGTTATTAATGTGGGAAAGACGACCTCATCGTGCTGCTGCACCCAACCAACCGACCAACCAACCAACCGACCGACTGACCAACCGACCAACCGACTAACCAACCAACCAACCAACCAACCACGTCCCATTAAGGAATCCCTTAACGGGCACCCTTGAGATCAGACCAGACTCTGCGTGATTGCGAACGTATGTGAATGGATTAACTTTCAATACCTCAAATACTGTGTGTGTGTGTGTGTGT
>JAPQRP010000024.1:40687577-40701354 GCA_037367295.1 Apogon hyalosoma | reverse complement strand
GGCCCCGAGAACAGATGCCATTATATTTTGACAAAAGTAGGTCAAAGTTCACTTTTTTTTTTTTTTTTTTTTTTACACCCCCACTCCCCCCCATTTACTTATAATGGGCAAAATTTCACATGTCTGTAGCAGGAAAACTTTGGGCTGAACTCATACCAGATTGACTTTATAGATTGCCATTGACCCAGAATAGATCTGATTACATTTTGGGAACAGTAGGTCACAGTTCAAAATTTTTAATGAATTTTAAAAATCTTCCCATTTATTTATAATGGGCAAAATATGTGCAAGGGGCGGGGTTTGTTATGCCTGGCACCACTTGTTTTAGCTGCAGAAGGTACCTTTATTTCTAATTTCCTCTGGTTAATAAGTAGAAATGGTCATATTTTGCTCAATACCTACTACATACAAGCTAATGCAAATTCAACACTTCCTGTAACAGTTTCAAATTGAAACATTTTCAGCTGGCCGAGATCACTCCTTGCTTAACAAATCTTTTAAAGGTTAAAAAGGTTAACTCGCTTTATTACCCCCGTTGGGACACTCTGTCTGCATTTTACCCTAATGCATACGCAGAGTACCTAGCATTAGCATTTGCTCATTAGGAGCAGTGAGCTGCCATTGAAGGCTCTCAGGAACCAACTCCAGATCTACATCTCAGATCTGCACCGTGATCGGGGGAATGAATCGATATGTACCTTAACCCGTAAAGACCCAAACATCCACCATCGACCGTAAGCATCTACTGATGTAAACTGTTTAATACCTGTTGATCCATTAATCCTATCAATACATGTAAATAATTGGTGTGAAATGCAGTTCTTCATCTTTTCATGGTCATCAGATATGACCCGTTTGGACGTTCAGAGGCTCCGTAGTTGCCGTGGAAACAGTCATCTTCTACATCGATTCCCCAGTAAAACCCATGGAGTTGGATCAATGACAGTGGAAATGCGTAGATGCTCTTTTTTATGTTAAGATGATGATATCTTTGTTGGAAAAGTCACTTTTTCTTCAGTTTTCTCTACTTCTGATATAGTAACTTTTGACTTTAACCCTTTATCAGGCAAGTGACTATTTTTGGTCATTTCCCCAAACATTAAATATGGGTCAAAACCCATCCCTCAGTGAAGTCCAGAAGCATTATACAATGATTTAGAGAGATGAATAGGAGTGATTTTTGTCAGTTTATGACCTTATAACAGTTGTTTTATTGCATGTGTTCACTTTTTAGTAAGTGCTGCTCAGATGTTTTATGGCAAGAGGAGGGAGATGACAATGTCCACTAACACACTAAGGTTGAAATTTAGAACTTCAGAGTATTTCAATGAGTGCCCTAGAAAGGGTTAATCCAAGCTTCCATGAACATCTTCATAATCAGTGAGTTGAGTTTAGGAAAATACACGATTTTTGCCGAAAAAGCGGAAAATACAGAGAATAATATTATAATAAATGGTAATCAATCACTTAGGAAAGTTAAATATATAGAAAAAAATATATTTTGGATCTGCCACAAAAGGGTTAACTGGGGGCACGTTACATGACAGTCAGCAGAAGTCTATCCATATGAATTTCTTCTCAGCCTGTAATTGAGAACCAGCTTTTTTTTGTTTGTCAACCTCAACACGACCCACCTTATAACAGACGGTTGCCTTTCATTCAAGGAAATGGAGTATATGAAGTTCGACCCCTTACCTCCACCAACGAGCATTGCATGATGGTCGTAACATGGCCTCCCAGTTACTCATCTTTGCACCAGACGCACTCGTGTTAGAACAATCTCAACGCTTTGCTAGAAATACCAGCCAAGACTATTTTTGATGATGATACATGCAGGCACTCAAAGACGTGGACCATACGCAGACTCCCGATGGTACAGAACAACACGTCTAATATTAAATATCTTGGTGTGCATCTGCATAAGAACATGGACGGGTCCCAGGTGGTTATTCTTCTTAAAGAGCCTCAGATCTTTTCACATCTGCACTAAGATCCTGCACATGTTCTACCAGTTGGTGGTGGCATGTGTGCGGTTCTTTGCTGGAGAGGCAGTATGAAACGAAACAGCAGATAAACCGACGACACAAACCAGGCTCGGGGATTGGAGGGAAGCTGGGCTCAGTGGGGACGGTGGGGGTGGACATCATGGACACTTTGGATCGTCCTCTTCAACATATTCTGACCAACTGCAGAAGAATCCACTGCAGAGGAAGACTCACTTTATTATAACATAAAACCGAGCGTCACAGAGGATCCTCCGTCTACCCTATCGGATTGTACAGCATCGAACCGCAGACAGACTGAATACTCGCGCCAAATCGACCACCGACTTGAGCGCACGTTCTGTGCTTGTGTGAGACGTAAAACCGGAAATGACGGAACATCCTTCTAAACCAAAACCCAGAGCAGTCGTTGTCGTCAGCAGAGAGTGTTGAGTAGTCAAGAAGGGATGTTGTTGTTGTTGTACTCGTTGAACGGATGGTTAGTAATGAGAAGACGCTGCCGTTGTCAGCTCTAGGGCTTCTGCTGGTGGAAGAAGAAAGATGTCGCAGGCGATATAAAATGTAATCAATGTATTTATTTTGCTCTGTGAATACATTTTAAAACCACATTTTATCTCTGATTATTTTAATCTCTTTTACCCTTTTTGTGATTTTTAATGTCTTTTCTTCTGGGATTTTTTTATGCCCTTGTAAAGCACTTTGAGTTCCCCTGTGTATGAATAGTGCTATACAAATAAACTTGCCTTGCAGGTGAAAATTGACCAGAAATGGCGCTATGCTAACAATGCGAACAGTGTTGACTTCATGGAATGAATGGAGTTCATAGTCAACACTGACCGTCACTCATTCAGATCCGATCTGAGCAGTTCACGGCCTATTATAGAAGGCAATAATAGTGTGAAGGACCTTGGCAGAGCTGGAATCACATGGAAACTTCTGCTTCACTGATTCACAAGTCCAGGGCTAACCCTCCACCAATCAGACTGATCCGACTGAACGACTGGGAGTGGACAATTACACGTGTTGAATCGACCGAAAAGACTGGAGACGGCATTAACGATCGAACGGAACACACCAAACAGACTCATGTCACCGACCTGCACAGACTGCCCGACGACGCCCGACCTCTGAAAGTCGGGTTGGTGTGTCCTCGCCTTTAAAGCGGACCGGTGTAAATCCCATATTTCACTGGTTTAAAAGTGATCCAATCCAACTGTATTTGTAAAGCGCTTTAAAACAACGACAGCGGACCAAAGCGCTGTACAGAAAAAAAAAAACAAAAAAAAACAAAATAACAGAGTAAAATACAAGAATAAATTAAAAGACATAGAACAACTGCACAAAAAAAACAAAAACAAACAAACACCAAACAGTGCTGCACAGTTAGTGATAACTAGAGAAAGCAGGAGATGTTGCATATACTGTATTGCCATGGAAATATTTGAGTTTTCTTTGCAGTTCTGAAGTCTTGGGAACTTCAAACTTTGATTTCTATAACCCGCCCCCTCGCCTCTCATTCTGTAACAAACACACACAGTCATACGAACACACAAAGCCCCGAGGGGAACAACAGGATGCTAAAGAACACTGCATTTGCAACTGGAGCAGACACAGTTCACCCGACAGGATTTTCTCCAAATCCTTCAATTGAATTTCTCCGTCCCGCGAGGGGGAAGATGCTGCTCCCTTTCCAGCCCAATATCCCCGAGCAAACACTTGCGTCAGCTGTTTGTGTTTGCCAATACATTATGACTATGAATATTTTAAAGGCAAAATGGGGTTTGCTTACTGTAATACTTGCCACTCTGAGGAGGTATCGCTGTTCTGAATTTGCTCCTTATGTAGAGACAGATAATTATTTTGCGTTTTTTTGTGAAGAGATGCTTTTGAATTCTGAAATTATACAAACGTGTACAGAACTCAACAGAAAACCGGCGTTCTTTCCATTAACTCCTACTTGGAGATGCTTTCAGTACATTGTCACTCGAGTGTTCTGACGACAAACAAGAACACCAATGTCTGAGATTTCAGATTTTTAAGAGCATTTCGCAAAGTGTAGATTTGGTCGTGTGCGTCCGTGCGTTCGGGGAAAATGGACCGATCAGAAAAAGATGGCACCTGTATCCATTTTCCTCATGTCTATTATGTCTTTGCGTAATGAAACTGCACCTGAAACATCAAATCCAGGTGTAGAAATCAGTGTTTGACCTGCGGTAGATTGAGGTCAGCACCGATACCTTTGGGAGACCGAGCGGACCGGGACAAATCCACGTCGTGTAACGAATACGCTCCCACAACCACAACCGACACACAGCCTCTTACAGCTGCTACAGCTCTGTTTGTGTTACCATGGCAACACTAGACGACGTTCGTACTAATATACATACGCTGTACGTCCGTGTAACCAAAAGAACATCTGAAATATTATTTGAATTCAAAATAATAAAGCATTAGGACAAAGTGTTGTTTGTTTAGTTTCTTTTGGTTCAACGAGGTTAGTGACAGGTTCTTTGTGACCAGATTTCTGTTTTTATCATGTTTTAGTTTAAATAGTTAGACAGTAGGTTAAGATTGTTCAGATAGAAACCATCTGTCTGCATAAGAGTTAATTATCTTCTGTTCTTCATTTAGATACACGTCTATACACACACATTCACACACATAGTATTGTCAGACAGAGGTGATAAGAAGTAAACTCATTGTTGGTGTGAGTTTACTCAGAGTTGAGGCTCCACATCTGTTCGATCTAGTTCGATAAAGCTACGACCAACCCATTTGTAAGGGTGAGCCCGCCCACAGGGGAATAAATGTGGAATTCATGTGATGTTCGGGACTCGTTGTGTTGAGTCCATCTTATTTGTGATCTGAATAAACTGTCAACTTTGAGACCGAGCTGAATCCAGACTCATCCCCGGAGCTGCCGAAAAAAGAACACGCCGACAAACTGGTTAAAAGCGCAACAAAACCAATGTTCGATAAACAAAACACAATCCAAACAATAAGTACTTAAACAGGAAAATATCTAAAACAATCTAACAATGTGAGATCAGTGTATGCTGGGGTGCCGTAAAGGGGGTGTGGGGGGGGCAAATTCATGGGGCCCTGCATTTCTGAGGGGCCCATAGAGCAGTGGAGGGGTCCAGTGGATACAGGTTAGAAGTCGTGAACATTTTGTGTAGAATAGAGGCATAGAAGCCGGGAGCTGGACGTTAAAAGAATGTTAAGTTTCACATCCCACGCATTACGCACCTCTGTTTATTCAACATTTAGTAAATATCGGTCAAGTTTTGCACAGACGTCGAAAGGAAAAGCCACTACTGATGAAATTAAAAATGTGAAAATCAAATCTCCTTCATTCTAAAAACATTGCATTTCTGATGCATAATGTGTGGACACACCAGGAAACCGATTTTTTTTAATTTTTTTTAAATTTAATACGGGTTATATAATAATAATGAATCTATCTGTAAATCAACACGATATTTACGTTCGTCGCCATGTTTACGGAATGACTTCTCGTATCATCTTGCGATAATAAATAAACAAACCATCGCATTTCGGGTCGCTTTTTATTAATAGTGTATTTTATTTAGTATTTATTTTAAGGTGGTGCTATTTAGATTTTTAAAGGGTATTATTGTTTTATTCTTAGGTTGTGCTCACGGGGCCTTGAGTACGAGTTTTGTTCTGTTGTGTTTCTTTATTAACATACTGGGAAGACAAATAAAGCACCTTGAACCTTGTGATTTAATGGAAAAACCGACCTTACGCACTTCTGTTTTTTTTTTTTTACCTTTAGTAAATATTGGTATGTACATGGAAATGACCAAAAACAGTCACTTGCCCGATAAATAGTTAACTTGCGGCTGTTTGTCGGCATCAGTTGACTCTGTTTCTAAGCTAACAGTTGCTGGTGTTGCACAGGAGCAGAGGAAAGGTAATAACTGTTTACATGCACACTGGGATTCTGTTTATGGCGCTCATCCCACTTTTTTTTTATCATATGTGGGATCTGACGTTTACATTTAAAGCAGAGGAAGCTGCTCCTTTGAATCCCTGCATAGGTGGTAAACATTAATATCCCAGTCACTGTTTACTGCTGCTGTTTGCACATCCACCTGCGATGTTTACAACACAAGGCTGCCGTTTAATCTGACATCTCTGTAACCGCTGCGTAACTTTAAATGACCTGGACTCAACCTGTAGAAAAAGAAGCCTCTTTGGCGTATTAAATGACAATATTGCGTCGTGGATTTGGATTAGTGGTATTCATGTAACTGCCGGCGACGAGAGCGTCAGGTAATATTTCACACGTCCTCCGCTTGTCGGTCTGTCACTGTCGCCTCGTAGGACGGGAGAGAGCGGAGATAAACGGATGATGGAGGAGTTCGGAGACTGGGGTTGATGTTTGACCATGTAGTAATGTTTGACTGGGGCTGAAGTCAGTGTCCCGCAGACGGACGGCTCAACATTCACCTGCTCTTTCCACTTCAACTGATATGAATGGACATGACCGTGCCGTGAGAATAAGGGTGTTTTAATGCTTAAAGGAGTGATATTTAGCTTTTTTTTAAAATTTTTTTTAATGGAATTATGCATTTTAAAGCTACATAAGACAAATAGGGCCACTGGGAAAAAAATAAAGGTTAAGGTCCAATATATATGTTTATTATTATTATTATTATTATTATTATTATTATGACAAAAAAGTTAAAACTTTTAAGAAAAAAAGTCTGAAATTAAAGTTAGAATTCTGACTTCTTTCTCAGAATGATAAAAAAAAATATATTGAATCTTCATTTTTTAATTTTTTTTTTTCCCCAGTGGCCCAAATCCTCTTCCGTAGTTTTAAAATGCATAATTCCAATAACTTTGAGGCCTGTTGTACTGTTATTTAAGTCACTGAATTTCATCAAATATGCCTCGAAAAGCGTCTTCAAAAGTCATACATTCAGTTTCATCAAACCTGCCGTTACCCTGTTTATATATTTAGTGTATTTTTGTGTATTTTAGCACATTTTAGGGTATTACTGGTATATTTTTTGCACATTTTAGTGGGTTTTATGTGTTTTTAGTGTATTCTTTAAGTATTTTAACATATTTTTGTGTATTTAAGCATTTTTTTGGTATATTTTAGTGCATTTTATGAGTATTTTAGTGTACTTCTTAAGTATTTTAACATATTTCTGTGTATTTTAGCTTTTTTTTGTATATTTCAGTACATTATTTCAAGATGATTCAAGACAATAACTTTGAGGCTTATTTTGCTGTTATTTATGTCACTGAATTTCATCAAAGATGCCTTGAAAAATGTCTTCAAAACTCATACATTTAGTTTCATCAAACCTGCAGTTAGCCTCTTTCTGCATTTAGCATATTTTTGTGTATTTTAGCGCATTTTAGTGTATTATTGGTGTATTTTGCACATTATAGTGTACTTTGTGTTTTTGGTGTATTCTTTAAGTATTTTAAAATTTTTTGTGTATTTTAGCAATTTTTGGGGGGTATATTTTAGTGCATTTTATGTGTAGTTTAGTGTATTTTTTAAGCGTTTTTAACATATTTTTGTGCATTTTAGCATACTTTTGGTATACTTTAGTGCATTTAATGTGTAGTTAAGTGTATTTTTTAAGTGTTTTTTAAACATATTTTAGCATATTTTTTGTATACTTTAGTGCATTATTTCAAGATGATTAGAGACAATAATGATTAGGCCTGTTTTACTGTTATTTATGTCAATGTATTTCATCAAAGACACCTTGAAAAGCGTCTTCAAAAGTCATAAACTCACTTTCATCAAACCTGCAATTACCCTGTTTATGTATTTAGCATATTTTTTGTGTATTTTAGTGTGTTTTATGCGTATTTTAGAGCATTCTTTAAGTATTTTATCACATTTCGGTGTATTTTAGCATGCGTTTTTGGTATATTTCGGCGCATTCTTTCAAGATGGTTCACGACTGTAACTGTGAGTCCTGTTGTACTGTTATTTATGCCACTGAATTTCATCAAAGATGCCTTGAAGAATGTCTCAAACTTGGCTTCATCAAACCTGCTGCTACCACGTGTGTACATTAGCATGCATGAAACGTACATATTGATCCTGTAAAATGTCAGCATTTCATTTATAACTATTTTCAGCCGTGGTGCGTATTCTCTCGACGTCTAAATGTCAAATAAGTTTAAGTTCTTAGTTGTAAGTAGGTTTTTATATGAGCTTATACTTCATTATAGGTCAGTTAGCTGTAAAGACGCCCTCAGTGCAGTGGAGGTGATGCGTATAACGGTCTGATGTGCACTGTAAGGCGGAATGAAGCACGCTGCTATCTGCGATTCAACTGTAATGTTTATATTCTTTGTCCTTTCATTGCGCTCGATGTTTATCTGTTGTATTATTGACGAGCAGAATATTGCAGCTGTTTAGACCGTCCTCGTCCCGCCATTTCATTCCGCCGTGTTGACTTGAACTGATATAAATTGAGTGAATGCAATTGATTTTGGGCATCTGCCTTTTCAGCGAAGGGGGAGTCGGTGAAAAGAGGAAGAGACAGCGGCACCTCAATGCAGCAAAGAGGAGAAAGGAGGAGGAGGAGGAGGAGGAGGAGGTAAATGTGTGTTTGTGTGAAGGCAATAGAGACAGACAGATGGTGTTGCTACACAGGAGTCTGCCCTAATGTAGTTTAGTTCAGCTCTTATCACCACTGGCAGCATTTTGGCACCATTTAAACAGATACAGGGAATAGTAAACACCGCTAAGCTTCAGGAGAGGTATTACACATTTAATGGCACTACCGACTTTGTCAAAAAGCACAATAATAATAAAAAAAAAAAAAAAAAAAGAAAAATAGCACCATTTTATGTTATCAGGGCTTCTTCAGTGTTAAACTAACATGAATGAACGTGGCTGCAATAGCGAACTTTCATCTCTAGGAAAAACCGGCAACGGGCTCGGAAATATCCAGGCAAATGTTGGATGGACTCCAATTAAAACTTTGGGAGAAATTAATCGTTTACGGCCAAATGACGGGAAAAATAATTGTTATTGTGTTGTTCACTGTGTGTTCAGCTCCAGCTCAAACTTTTCATTTGTTTTTCAGGTTGGAAAAGAACTAGGTTTTTTTATCAGGGTTTCCCCACTTTTCAGAGCTTCAGCAAAAGAGGAGAAAAGAAGGAAAAGAGGAGAGAAGAATATGTATGTATGTATAATTCTCATCAGTTTGTATTACAGCGATTATTGCAGGTTATGTATCCAAATAAGACAAGTATGGAAGAGGATTAGGGCCACTGGAAGAAAAAAAAAAAAATTAATGTCCAATATGTATGTATATTTTTTTATGATTATTCTGAGAAAAAAAAGCAGAATTCTGAGATTCAAGTCCGAATTCTGACTAAACTCAGAATCTGACTTATTTTTCTCAGAATCTGACTTTTTCCCTCAGAATTCTGACTTTTTTTCCTCAGAATTCTGACTTTAAACTTAAAATTCTGACCTTTTTCCTCAGAATCTGACTTTTTTCCTCAGAATTCTGACTTTAAACTTAAACTTCTGACTTTAAACTCAGAATCTGACTTTTTTCCTCAGAATTCTGACTTTTTTCCCCCCTCACCTTTTTTTTTTTCTCAATTCTGACTTGAAACTCAGAATTCAGATTTTTTTTCCCCAGTAGCCCTAATCCTTTTCTGTAGTCAAGCCAAATAAAAGTCACATAAAAGAATGCTTGGGGCTGCCTTTAACTTTGATTATGGGACACATTTGGGTCATGATAATCTCATTACAATGGGATCTGTCAGTGGGTGGGATGTATTAGGCAGCAAGTGAATATGTGGACCTCAGAGTTGATGTGTTAGAAACAACAAAAATGTCAAGAGTAGGAATCTGAGCGACTTTGTCAATGGAGAAACTGTGATGGTCAAATCACTGGGTCAGAGCGTGTCCAGATCTTGGAGTTTATTCCCAGTGTGAAGTGTTTAGTTTCTACCAAAAGTATCTGAAGAACAACTGGATCTCAACCAGTCCAGCACCTATGGGAGCAGAACATGATCAGCGCCTGTCTAATACTGTGTAGGTTCCACTTTTTCCACAAACGGCTCAGACCTGAGGCCTAGACGCCACCAGGACGGCAGCAGCAGATCCCTCAAGTCCTGGAAGTAGAAAGGTGAACCTCCGTGGATTGGATTTATTTGTCCAACACCTCCCACAGGTAATCAACTGTCAACAAAACGACCAAAAAAATGACCAAAAATGAACAAATACTGGCCAAAATAACCAACAAAATGATTAAGAATGAATGCAAAGAAATAAGTTAGGTAACAAAATGAGCTCAACTGTCAGCACAATGAACAAAAGGCACAAAAATGAAAAAAAAAGAACAATCACTGACCAAAATAAAATAAAAATGAATAAAAAAGTGTTTTTAAAAAAACATGATCATCAGCAAAATGAGCAAAAATACCAAAAATAAACAACAAATGACCAAACTAACCCAAAATAACAAATAAATATATCAAATAATCTTTTTTCCCCTGACCAGGCAGACTGTCCCCTGCCGTTCCAAGTAGAAACTTTGGGGTCTTATCATTTTTCACATTCTCCTGTTGCTGTCGAAGAGCTGCTGTCGTCCAGAAAGAAGAACCAGAAAGAATGCAAGGAGAAGGCCTCTTTAGCTAGTTTTGTTTATGCCACGCCCTTTGTAACCTTTAAGCACATTATAAAAGGCTGGGCTTCTGCCAGAATACTCAGACTTACGAGATGGCGCTCTGTTTGTATGTCTCTGAATTGTATTTTGCAAAATAACAATTTATCATTTAATCCCTTATCAGAGTGTTTTGTGATTCATTGTCTCAGAGTGAAAATTCATTTCCGTGAAACCCCCATTTACTTATAATGGGTGAAATTTCAAATGTCTGTAGCAGCAAAACTATTGGTTCAATTCATACCAAATAGACTTTATAGATCACCAGTGATGCAGAATAGATCTGATTACATATTGGGAAAAGTAGGTCAAAGTTCAATTTTATTTTATTTTTTCATGAATTTTAAAAATCTTCCCATTTACTTATAATGAGCGACATTTCAAATGTCTATAAAAACATTCATTTTGTTTCAGTTTCCTTCAGACTCGCCACATATATAGTTTAGTAATTCATGAGGTTAGGTTTTGGTTCTCCGTTAGCATTTTAAATAAATCAGAAAATAAAACAGTTGCTTAAATACAGAGTGCTGGTGTTGAGCTTTTCATTCCCAAGAGAAGAAAAAAGAAAAAAAGAAAAAGCAATTGGCTGTAATTGTCTTGTAGAGGTCAGAGTAACTATGAAATTCATTTTTTAAATAATTGACTTTAGTGACTCTGAAGGATCTGATTGTCCTAGTCTGTTATTTCTGCGCAAAAAACTAACAAAAATAAGAGAATGAGTGACAGATTGTACATAGTTTTAAATCTAATGGACTATGTAGCAGAAGCAACAGCTAATTTTGAACCCATAAGGACCCAGTGTGACTTATGTGGCAGTTCCCAAATGAAATTTCCCCTATATTTAACCTTTCCTAATGGATTTATCACCCTTTATTATAATATTATCCCCTGAAGTTTGCATTTTTTCCAGTAAAAATCTATTTTCCTATGTTTAATTCACTGATCATGTAGATGTTCATAAAAGCTCTGAGTAAATTCAAAGGTTATTATATAAAAACAGAAAAAAACTGAAGAAAAAGTGACTTTTTCCAGTAAAATATATCATTAACTGAACATAAACCCAGTGTGTCCATCCACTGTCATTGATCCAACTCCTTGGGTTTTACTGGTGAATCAATGTTGTAGAAGGAGATGGTGTTTCCACGGTAACTACACAGTAAAAAAAAAAAATCCTGTTGTTTTTATGGGAAAAAAACTGGCAGCTGTGGTTACAATACTTTAAAAACACTCCAAAGGAGTAAAAATGTAGATTTCACATTTTAAACATGTATATTTAAAATGTTAAATTTACTTTTTATTACTTTTTTTTTTTTTTTGGCTGTTATTTCAACATTATGGTATTGCAAATTAAACGGCACCGCATTGTTTTTGAATTTACAGTTTTATTTTCTCAAAACAATAGAAATACGCAATTTCTACATACAAATCTGGTTTCGTTAACATACTCATCCTGTAAAAACTACAGCTACATTTGATTTAATCGTTAACACAAATCTCTTTTCAAATAAACAACTCTGTATTGTATTTTCACTTACAGTTTTTTTTACGCTGCAATTTCGCAGCATTTTGGTGTTAATTCTTCAGCCATTTTTTTTTTTTTTTTTACAGTGCACAGAGCCTCTTAATGTCCAAATGATTCATACCCGATGACTGTAAAAAGACGACAAACTCCAATTATTTACATGAATTAATAGGATTATAGATGTAAAGTTTAGATCAGTAGATGCCTCTGGTCGAAGGTGGATGTTTGGGTCTTTACGGGTTAAAGAGATGAAACCATTTAATGTCAATATCTTCTGTCAAATTATCCTTTTGTTAATAAATAGCTCTGGAATAAAGGAGATGGTGAATAGCGTACCAGTCACTAGTGCAGAATAAAAGTATAAAAACAGCAGAGATGACATTTCTCAACGTGGGCCAATAAAGCCTTGCTATGTCTTTATTGGCGGTGGCACACCTTAGAAACATAAGACGAGCACAAAAAAAGGCGCTCGGAGGAAGTAGGACACTTAAAAATGAACACTGTCAGTATGTTGGCGTAATCCTCAAGACGCTGCGATGATTTAAGTCGTGTGGTGGATCTGCTGCGCTGTGGAACACTGTGACACCGCGGTACACTCAACGCCAACAGAGTCCGGGTGTCATAATGTGCCAGCGGGGAAGTGTATAGTGTAAATTGGGTTTTTTTTTTTTGTTTTTTTTTTTTTAATGGAGACTTCAGTGTTCTCAAGATGCCACTAGTGTGCAGGTCCTCAAAGAAAACGGCCCCGGATTAAGAAGAAAATGTCAGAGGTGGTGGTGTGTCGGTCACAAAAAGGTCAATTTAACCTTCGCGGACCCAAACATCCACTGGAAACCAGAAGCTTCCACTGATCGAAACTGTTTAACACCTGTTCATCCACTAATCCCATCAATACATGTGCATAACTGAAGTAAAATACAGTTCTTCGTCTTTTCTGGGTCGTCAGATATGACCCATTTGACCGCGGAAACACCGTCATCCTCTACAACGTTGATTCACCAGTGAGTTCGCTGAAAAATGCAAAGGGTAGCGTCATAACAAAAGACGATATATCAGTTTAGAAAGTTAAATGCGGAGAAAAGTCTATGCGGAAGGCGCCGTTGAATTAGTTCGAAGTCTTCAAGCGAGAAAAACTAAAAAGTCGTGCTTTTCATGCTACGTTCGTTATACTGTTTGCACTGAATATGACCAAAATTGAACATAAACTGAGCTTGTGCAAGACAAATGTTTCAGACTGCGACGATAAATCTACTTTATGGATTAAATGATGATTAAAGGATATTTTCCACACTTATTATATATACTTCTTTTATTATCATATTGATTATAGATTGTCTAGTACATATTGTACAAATTGCTGTTCTAATTTGGTGTCTGAATAGAGTGTTTTAATATGTATATTTGGTATAGCTATATATATTCAGACCTATATATATATATGTTTGTATATTTAGAGCAGGGGTCTCAAACTTGAGGCTCACGGGATGATATTTTGTGGCTCTTTACTTGACATCACAGTTCAGTGTTAGTGTTCCCGCATGCGGTTCTCAAACGCACCT
>JAPQRP010000024.1:40644085-40657103 GCA_037367295.1 Apogon hyalosoma | reverse complement strand
CAGAGCCAAGCAGAGCATTTACAGTTTATGGAGACCACAGGGAAAGGCTGGAAAATGCATAATTCCATTTAAAAAAGATAAATATCACTCCTTTAAGCTAGGACGCCGCTAGCAATTGTGGGCCCCATGAAAGCTAAAAGTTGTGGGCCCTTAATAAAATACAGTATCTTGTTGATTTGTCAGAGCAGGGAGGTGGGGGGGTGGGTGAACTGAAAATGGAACTAACATGCTTTCGACGTCCGAATCCCAGCTTCTATGCCTCTATTCTACAGCGGACCTTAGATAAAATTTTCACAACTTCTAACCTGTATCCACTGGACCCCTCCATTGCTCTATGGACCCTCCAGAAATGCTGGGCCCCATGAATTTGTCATGTTTACCCCCCCTTTAATTAACTCAGATGCCAGGAGCTGTGCACAGGGCAATTTACAGTGATGTTAATTTAATGTTGTTGCATTGTAGTACTTTTGTACTGCAGTGACACTCTACTCTACTCTACTCTACTCTACTCTACTCTACTCTACTCTACTCCCAGGCAGTTTGTTTGGTTTTATACAGGTATCAGAGTTGACTATCCAGCCAGTTTACTGTGGGTATTATTGTTATGAAATGGCCAGAGTTTATTTTATTTAATTTATTTTTTTAATTGGTATCGTTGTTATGAAATGGAAAGAGTTTATTTTTGATATGTATATTACTGCTAAGAAATGGACAGTCTATTTTGATTTGTACATTATTATGAAACAGAAGGTTTATTTTTGTTCTTGATATGTGTATTATTATTGCTACGAAAGGGACAGGGTTTATTTTGATGTGAAATGCTGTTGCTAAATGGACAGAGTTTATCCTTGATATTTATAGCAATTTTGTATTTTGTGCTTGGTCAGAATTTAGTCTGATCTGTGTAGGATTTTTGAGTTACTAACGGGATCTGACATGGGAATTTAGGGTAGGTAGAAGGATGGGGTAAAGGGCAGGAGATTATAAGTTAAACTTCATCTCGCTCCTTCTTGAATGTTTGACTTTCTTTTTATATTAATCTTTTGTTGCGTGGTTTTAATGTTATATTCGAAATAAATAAACAAACACATGTTAGAGTCCATTTGAAATCAGGTTAAAGTCTGCTTGGTGTACCAGTAAACTGAAGCAGGTTACACGTAGCTGTGCTTTTAGGTACAGTATGGCGAGTAATCACAAGTGATTAGCGTTATCCCAACAGTAAGACAATGGGAGTCTGTAGCAGCGAGAACAGCAGTTTACTCTAAACAAAATCTAATTTGGCGTGTTCTCCGGCTGCTGCTGAAATGTGTCCTGGCCAGATGGTGAAGTTTGCAAGTCATGGTGGGAGCTGAACATGCTTTACAACGTCCTCTGGGAAAAAAAGAAAAGGCTAGAGTTTAGATAGAAACTGGTTGAACTGAGCCAAAAGTGTGAAGTCGACAATAAATCACAGAAAGTGCAGACGGGTTCAGGTGAAGATGTATTAGTGGGCGGCAAACAAGGCAGTGTGAAGATGTTGACAAATCTGGATGTGCTCAGAAGAATTAGACTTAAAAACAAACATAATGGAAGAAAAACAAGACTGAAACAAAAACAACAGTACCTTATGATTAATTTAAACCCGCTGAAAACACAAATCTCTTCTATGTAAATGATGGTCTTTTGCATAATAATAAGAAGAGTAAAACTGTTTCAGATACTGACTTGGAGATGCTCGAACATTTATTAAAAAAAAAAAAATCTAATCAATTCATGTTGCACTAAAATCAGCTGCATTAAGGCTGTCTGCCAATGAAAAAACAAATTATTCATGCAATTTGATGTAATTAGTCATGATTAATCACATTTTTCTTCTCGAAACTGGCAATAATGGAGATTAAAATGTGAAAATAACTGAATATACAGTAGCCTATATATAGAATGAACACAAAGGAAGTGCATTTCAATTAAAATCCTTTTGCTTGATTTTATTATTATTATTTTTTTTATCTTTAAGAACTTTATTTTTGCTCTAAATATAGACCTATATTTGGTCTGTATGTGAAATAAATTTCCTCTTTATGACAAGTGCTGCTGGAGTTCTTGACCTGTAGAAAGTATTCCTCTTTTTCCATGCAGGTGAAGTGGTGCCAGAACCGTCAAATTAGATTTACTTAAGCAATTTTACCTTTAAACACAGTTTTTCTCTGTGAACTGCAGGATTCTAATAAAACCCTGAAGGTAATTAAAACTCCGCTTGTCAGAAAAAAAGAACAAACTGGAGATGTACATGTTAAAGTGCAATTTTAGAGACTTCAAGGTTGGTAAAATAAGATTTACACAATATGGACAAAAGTATGTGGACACGTTGAATTCAAGTTCTTTTCTAACAGGGCTCTGGGATACAAAAGAATAATGACAAATGTTAGAATATAGTTTTATTTTGGGATAAATATCACAATGATGTTTATAAACTATATGAACAAAAATTTTGGGATACATCACGGATGTACCGTATGTCCCAAAAAAAAATTACAATCAGACTTTCTGCAACGATAACTTTAAAAATAGTGAATCAAAATGCAATTTCAGGGCATGAAACTATAACTTAATACCTACATCTTGCAGAAAACCCCATTGGATTTGCTTCAGTGGTCATGCAGAAATGTGGATCTTTGTAAAGCATGTCAGAAGTGCCTTCCCTCCAAGTTTTGTAAGGAGACGCGATGTCCATTGTGTTCACGGCTTATAAATACGAAGTTGTTCTTTGTGTTCTCGTGCAAAAATGTCTCTTTTGAAAAAGTGGTTGCTCGTTTCTTTTCATTTTCAACTAATAAAACGAATAATGAATCACATCAAAAAGGAAGCAGATTTCTGAGTTTTGCAAACGTTGGTAAAGGTGCAAAAATGAAGGATTAAAGAAAGAAATTAAATTATTAACTGATGGAAGACTGGAGTGAGCTCTTCCTCCTTTTTGGCTTCTGTTTTCCCTGTCAGTTGAGAGCAAAATACTTTCATTGATATGGATGCTGAGAGCATCCAAGTGCCAAACTTGGAAGAAACAAACCCATGACATGCTTTGCAAAGATCCACATTTCTCTGTGACCAGTGAACCAAATTAAATGGGGTTTTCTGCAAGAAGTAGGGAACAAGTTATAGTTTTATGCCCTGAAATATTAGATTGTTTAATTTTTTTGAAAGTTACCAATGTGGAAAGTCTTTTTTGGGGACACACTGTAGCTCATAAGATGTTCCGTTCATGCTGATTTGAGATATAAATATCAATATTTCAAAGCTTAATGGGAGATTTTTCTTCCTAAGTCAGATGTGAAGAAATTAGATGGTTAGTTGTGGAAGAAAATTATTACTTACGGTCCAAGCAGGAAAAATATTTTAGAAATTCAGACGAAGAACTTTTAAAGTCACAGTCATGGATAAAAAATAAAACAAAATCAATGTTGAGAGAAACTAAGTAAAAACCACCTCCGAAGCATTTTGGAAGATATGACCCATTTGGACGCTCAGAGGCTCCGTAGTTACCGTGGAAACACTGTCATCTTCTACAACACTGATTCCCCAGTAAAACCCATGGAGTTGGATCAGTGACAGCGGATGGACACACTGGGTTTATGTTCAGTTCATGAGAGATTTGACTGGAAAAGACACATTTTCTTTCAGTTTTCTCTGTTTCTGAAATAATACCCCTCGAATTTAACCTGATTTTATCAACATCTACATTATCAGCTAATTAAATATAGGAAAATACCGGATTTACACTGAGAAAGCAAAAAATACAGAGGATAATAATAAAATAAATGGCGATAAATCACTTTAAAAAGGTTACATAGAGAGAAAAATTCATTTGTGGGTTAAAATTATCACATGCACTAATATAAATGACAATTAACAACAACAGCAACAATAAAATGGATTCCATGTCCCATCTATTTTCCATCCCCAGTAAGGGTTGTGTTGATAGTTCATAACCGAGCCTGTTTTTCTCTCCTCGGAATCTGCTTTACATTCAGTGCGTTGCTGAGACAGACCAGTCTGTTTACGTTATCAGACACCGACCACCGGCTCCTCGCGTCATGTCACCGTCGTACTGAAGGGATTGGACATATGTCGCTATCAGCTGCTTCCACATCTGCGAGAGGCGGCGGAATCACATGGGTTACTCATAATATGATGCGTTTCAGTCAGTGCACAGAGTACATTTCAGACATGAGGCTTGGAGCAGATAGAGTCACAGTGTGGACGTGGAGGAATGAGGAAACCAGAGGAATAAAAAAAAAAAAATTTAACAGTTTCACAACCATTACACTGAAGCACCCACTGCAGGCTAGGGTTTTGTTACAGAAGAGGATTAGGGCCGCTGGAAAAAACAAAAAATATTAAGGTCCAATATTTTTTTTTATTATTGTTCTAAGAAAAAAGTCAGAATTCTGAGATGAAAGTCAGAATTCTGAGAAAAGTTAGTATTCTGAGAAAAAAAAAAATCGGAATTCTGAGTTTAAAGTCAGAATTCTAAGGAAAAAAATACGAATTTTGAGATTAAAGTCAGAATTATCAGAAAAAAGTTAGAATTCTGATTTTAAAGTCAGAATTCTGATTTTAAAGTCAGAATTCTAAGGGAAAAAATACAAATTCTGAGTTTAAAGTCAGAATTCTGAGGGAAAAAAACAAAAAAAACGGAATTCTGAGTTTAAAGTCAGAATTCAGACTTCTTTCTCAGAATAATAATAAAAAAATATATATATTGGACCTTAATTTCCCCCCCCCCCAGTGGTCCTAATCCTCTTCTGTATTTTGTAGTATTTACTCATAGTTTTATATATTTTTTATCTTTTATCAAGCTTTAATGAAAAGCAGAAATGAGAATTTTATGCTTCTTAATTATGTTTTTTTACAAAACAAGATTCAGAAAGCAGAGAAAAAAAACATGATTTAATACGACTGAATGAAGAAGTGTAAAACAGGAAGAAACGGCAGCTGAGAACATATGAACGACAGCACTTCCACTTGTCATGATAACGTAGACAGATGGAAGCAGAAGCAAACTGAGCATGAACCAAAGGCTTTGTCTCTAGGAACACGTAAAAAAAAAAAAAATAGCTTCATTTGCAATAAAATCAAGCTTTATGTGTTGTAATTAATACTAAAACATCACTGTAATTGTAATAATATCATCATACGCTTACATGGGTGCCTTTTTAATGCCGGCAATTACATCTCTTGCTGAGCTGAAATGAGTAACACTAATGTTAAGTGTCAGCTGACATTTCAACAAAGAAAACCATGCCAGTCTGTAAAGCGTGAAAGAAAAAGAAGGTGGAAGAGATGAAGCCTCTCAATATTGTACAGCGTCGTTACTAAAAAGCAGTGGTGGGTCGTGTGTTTCACCCCCAGGCCTTCTGTGGTTTTCGACAGGACTTCATGCGCCTTTTAATATCAATACCAGACAAAAAAAAACAAAAAAACAATCATATTATTTCAGAGCGTCGTATCCTCCATCTCACACAATCATCAACATCTACTGAATAAAATGACAAAAACATGCAAATGTTCATTAAATATATTATAATAACAAAAAATACTGCTTATTTTTTTAGTCGGCGATCAAATCCGTATCTTCTCCCCTGTTGACCTTTGTAAATTGAAAACATCTATTAACCCTTTGCATTACAATTATAATACAGTGAAAGGAACAGTTACAGTTACGACAGTGAGTCCACAGTCTGAGGTCTAATGTGCTGTAACATACACAAGCACTGCAAAAATCTAAATCTGACCAAGTGCAGTTTTGTCATTTCTAGTCCAAATATCTCATCACACTTAAAATCAGACAGAATCACCTACAGAGGAACTTGTAATTGAGTCATAAGAACGTATTTTTAGACAATAGATCTGGAAAATCTTATTTCAAGAAATTATACCAAGATAATTCTCATTTGTACGGAGCCCGTGTGACGACATGTGAAAAAAACAAACAAACATGAATTGTTAAACATGCGCACAAAATAATAAAACGTGCGAACGAATTATTAAACGTGTGCAGGAAATATGAATTCGTGCACACGTTTTATTATTTCCTGCACACGTTTAATAATTCATGTGCATGTTTAATAATTCATGCGTGTGCACGAATTGTGAAACATGCACACGAAATAATAAAATGTGCGCACGAATTATTAAACTTGCGCAGGAAATATGAAATCGTGCGCACAAATTATGAAATTGTGCACACGAAATATGAAATTGTGTGCACGAAATAATAAAACGTGCGCACAAATTATTAAATGTGCACACAAAATAATAAAACGTGCGCACGAATTATGAATGTGTATGCACAATTATGAATTATGAATTCATGCGCACGTCTTATTATTTCCTGCGCACGTTTAATAATTCTTGCATGCGCACGTGTTTTTTTTTTCCACGTCACCACACGGGCTCCGTACACTTGTTCCATTGGCAGATTTTTTTGCTTAAGTCAAGAAAAAAAAATCTGCCTATGGAACAAGGGAAAATTATCTTGGTATGATTTCTTGAAATAAGATTTTCAAGCTCCATTGTCTAAAAATAAGTTCTTCTATCTCAATTACAAGTTCCTCTTTGGGTGTTTATGACTTATTTTCAGTGTGATGAGATATTTGGACTAGAAATGAGAAAAATACACTTGGTAAGATTTAGATTTTTGCAGTTTACGCGACTGGAAGCAGTGAAAGATACCAAATAAAGAGAACAGAGTGTTGGAATGGGAATAATTTCCTACATTTTCATGGGACAAATATAAAAACGTAGGATGTAAATGTAAGTCAGTGACTGCGATTGTGATTGCGTGAAGGTCTCGCTGGTCCTGATGAAACCCCACTGCTAAATAGAAAAAGACCGCTTTGATATTGATCTGGTTTGGTATTGACGGTACAAGCTATTGATTATCAGTGAAAGGAAGTACTTCAGTGCACTTAAAAAGATTTTGCAGTAATACAGTAAAGAGAAGCTTTTAGTATATAGAGCAATAATGGGCTTAAACTACTTGAGTGTAGAAAAAAGGTGTTCTCTATTCCATCTAAGATCGTAGGTATCTGTCACTTCTGAATGTCTGTACGTTTTCAACCTTTGCCGAGTTGGTTTTTTTTGCAGCGTCTCCGTTCTGATGTTGCACACCAGTGTTATTTGTCCACCTCTAAGGACGGCCTGTTCTGATGAAAATTAGGGTGCAGCTCGCCGTCGACCTCACAACAGTTGGAAAGAGGTGTCATTTGTTGTTGATGAACCAGGGAAGAATGTGTAGTTACTGGTGAGACCCAATCAGGCAGAATGTGGGTGTGCAAATGATCGCTGTCGGTCCGTGCACATTACGATTCAACTCCAGAGTTCGGAAACTAAAACTAGGCCTGCAGCTCTGCCTAACGTCTGCTTTTTAGAGGGAACGCACAATGCAGACGTAGCTTGTCTTTTAATCTTCCCTTGTACTTACCCCATACTGCCGGTATCCTTTCTGTCTCGTATATATTTCTTTCATCTGTCGTATAGAGTCGGATTTTTGTATGTTTTAGTATTTCTTTGCGGTTTTTTTTTTTGTATACTGGGAATACTTTTCAGTACAGTTTTGTGGTGCACTGCAAAAATCGAAATCTTACCAAGTGTATTTTTCTCATTTCTGTTTAAAATACCTCATGGCACTTAAAATAAGACACGATCACCTAAAGAGGAACTTTTCAGTGAGATTTAAGAAATTATTTAAAGACAATAGAAAGACATTTTACCGAGATCATTTTCACTTGTTCCATTGGTTAAAAAAAAAAAAAAAAAATCTGCCAATGGAATAAGTGAAAATTATCTGGGTAAGATTTATTTCTATTGTCTTTAAATAAGTTCTTATATCTCACTGAAAAGTTCTTCTGTAGGTGATCTAGACTGGACTCATCTGTTCCGCTTTTAAAAAAATTCAAACTTCTCTCCGTTCTTGATGTGAATGTTTACCAGACCTGTGTCTTCATGTACAAATACGTTCATTTAACTCATGTCCCTCCTAAAGTTTTCCAGAACTTCTTTATGTTGTCTTCTGTTATTCGCCGTTATCCTACACGACATTCAAGCGCATTTGATCTTCCGTACTGTCGAACTTCTGTCAGTCAGTATTCTGTAAAATATCGTGGACCGCATCTTTAGAATAATTTGTCCTGAACTTCAATCAGCATCTTCTTTATCATCATTTAAAAAGCTTCTGAAAGGGACTCATTTACAGAACGACGTAAGGCTGCATATCATATGACTTGTACTTATTGTTTTTTTTTTTTAATTGTTATTTCAGGTATATTGGATTTTTGATTTTTTCTTTTTTCCTTTTTGTGTATTGTTTATTTCCGGGGAGGTATTCACGTAAACCTTTTTTGGCTTCCATCCTCTCTTGCACAATAACGTTAATTGTTTGAAAAACATGTTTTCTTTAGTTTTTTTTTTTTTTTTCCTCTTGCTGTTAATGATGTGCAAATAAATAAATAAAATAAATTAAAAAAAAATGTAAATGCACTAGAAATGAGAAAAATACACTTGGTAAGGTTTAGATTTGTTTCCAGTGTATACTTCTATATAGTCTTTTTGCAGTTTTAGTGTTTTTTGCTGTTCACTCGTATACCTACGTACAGTATGAGGACAGCGTGCTCCTGAAGCCACAGTCCCTGGACAATTAACCACTAATGAAATGTTGTACGTGCTACGAGGACACCTGTGTTCCAGTCTGACGGGTAACCTCTACCCCAAAACCTCCACACCTGTCACTGCCCACGGAGCTGAGTCACACCAGAACCGTACGGACACACAGGACCGGCCTCCTGCTTCATGATCAGAGGAAACTTTCATTTATCAGTTGAGGTTATTACATCCTCCGCAAGAACCGAGGAATTACTTCTTTCTCAGAGGGCCCTGGTTTGTTAGATCTTGCATCTTGTTCTCGACTCAACAACATCCAGGGTGAACTTGACCCATAAAGACTCAGTGCTACTCTTGTGTCAGTTCCCAAATTATTATGTTCCTCTATTTAACCTTTAAGTTATTTATCAACACGTATTGTAATATTATTCTCTGTATTTTGCTTTTTTTTTTTCTCTCAATGAAAGTCAGGTATTTTCCCGTATTCCCTTCGCTGATCACGTAGACGTTCATTGAATCTCAGGTTTAAGTGGATTATCATATCAAAAACAGAGAAAAATGAAGAAAACCTGACTTTTTCGACAAAATATATCAATAACTGAAGAAAAAAAAAAACAAGTGTCTTCATCAGCTGTCACTGATCCAACTCCATGGGTTTTACTGGTGAATCAGTGTTGTATAAGATGACGGTGTTTCCACGGTAACTACGGAGCCTCTGAATGTCCAAATGGGTCATATCTGATGACCATGAAAAGATGAAGAACTGTGTTTTACACCAATTATTGGCATGTATTGATAGGATTTGTGGATCAACAGATGTTAAACAGTTTAGATCAGTAGATGGTTTTAGTCGCCGGTGGTGGTTTGGGTTTTTATGGGTTAAATCTTGAATGGTTTCTATTGTGCAACTGGTCAGAAATATGAAGTGGGTGTGGTTAATGTTGAAAAAGTCCCATTTTCTTCAGTTTTCTCCATTTTCTGATACAATATCCCTAACTTTAACCTGAGCTTTTATGAACATCTACATGATCTGGCAATTAAATATAGGAAAATACATGATTTTCACTGAAAAAATGCAAAATACGGTGGATAATATTACAATAAATGGCGATAAATCCTTTAAGGAACGTCAAATACAGAGAAAAATTCAATGGGGAACTGAAATTAAAGTAGCACTGGGTCATTATGGGTTAAGTCAGTAAGTAAAGTTTATTTATATAGCACCTTTCACAGAAATTATTCACAAAAAGTAAGATACATAGTGTAACACAAAGACACAACGCTACAGGCATATGAACCTAAAAACAAACTGTCATAAAAACCCCACCTGACTGAAAATCTGTCTGAACAACAGGGTCATTGGCTGCTGTTTTTGTTGAATACATCCACTTTAGCGTTACGTTAAAATTGTATAAACAATGTTTGTTCATTGTAAAACTCTTATCAGCAAATTAGAGCAGGATCCATGACATTTATTTCATCAGTAATTGTTTAAATGTTGCCGTATTATGGTCCAAAAATGATCTGCAAATACAGTTCCTGGTCAAAAAGCAAAAAAAAAAAAAAAAAAAAGCATAACATACAACCTAAACCTCCAGAGAAAGAAGAAACAGAGGAAAACTTACGACAGTTGGGTCATAACTAAACTAAATTCACAGTTAAGTCAGAAAAATGTAAGCTTTTGGACAGATCACCCAGCTGTAGTTGACCACAGTCACACTCCAGATAAATTCCAGTTAATGACATCAGCACAGTTATGCATCGATGTGGATAATCATTTATGGGTCAGTATCACTCTAAGGTGCCTTTGGTGGCCCCCGGCAGATTCTGTCACCATAAACACTGCAAAATAATGAAAGTCTGGGGTTTTATTATGAATGGGCAAACACTTACGCATCATCAGTAGAATTTTGAACCTCTAGAAATGTGATTTTTCTTTAATTATTTATGCAGTTTTCTTTGAGGGAATGTACCTGATTTGTGCATGTTCCTCACACCGCCCTTCTAACTTTAGTGAGTTTAATAAGTGCTTAAATGAAAAAATAAATTGTATTGCTTTTTAGATGTTGTCATTATACTCATGTCATTGCCATTGTATTTCCATGCTGTCCATCTTGTCACTTTGGGGGAAAAAACCCTTTGATAATCTGGTTGATGCAAACACGGATGGTTTCACCGGAAGTGGAAACACGTGAGAGCGTTTAGTATTTTCATTTCAAAATTGTCGTCGTTTTGAGTTTGTAATTAGATGTGGTCAAACGTAGCATGTCCACCCTGTCAAAATCAAATATCGTTAATATAAACTTTTTCAGAAATTCAAAATATATTTGTTGAACGTTACTCAGTCCTCTTCAAAGATTTCGCCAACTAAAGGTCCAACGTGGTCATAAAATGCTAACTTTAGCTCAAACCGTCCACCCTGTTACTTATTTTTACACGGATTTGTCGGTGAAAAGTGGACATATTTGTTTCAAATTTTCAATTCATTTCAAGTTTATTTAGATAGCACATTTAACCCTTCAATCCCTAAGCCTAAAATCGTCTGCCTGGACTTTTTTTTCTTATTTTGACTATAAAAAGGTCTGAAAATATACTGAGTCAGTCCATTGGCCCATTTTGCCAGAGCACTTTTTTTTTTTTTTCCAGATCTTTCAAAATCTAGCAAACATTTTACAATTTACAGTTATAATTCTGCTACAATGGCTTCTTCTCAAGCTTCTCATACAGGCGTGAGAAAAATTATCATATTGACCCAATAAAACCTATAAAGCGCAACATCTCCGGTTTCAGAGATCGTTTGAATTTTTCCAGTTGCACAAACAGTGAAAGAGTTAGTCATCCAAACTGCATCTGCACAGGGTGTGTCAGCGGTGACACGTCAGGATTTAAAGCGTTAAAAACAACTTCTGTTGACCAAAGTGCGTTCTACAAATGCATCAGTGCAAATCAGTTTATGATCTGCTTGTACTTTGCTTGCAAAACATGTTATTGAAAATGTGGGAGCTTGACCAATATGCTTTTCTAACAGCCTTCAGTGCGGAAAATATGAAGGGTTTTTTTTTTCTTTTGGACATTTTTAAGTCTGACAGGCATCTTATAGTGACATTGACCCTCGTAAGTTTGATGGATGTACATTTACTATCAGAACAAATCAACATTAACAGTATCTCTGATGTGTAACTACTGGGAAAAAAAAAAAAAACTGTTCATTGCGTCCTTGCATTGGCACTGGATGTAGATCATTCTCCATGTCTAACATGAACATAATTCCAGAGCAGACTGTTCTGTATAAACAAGAATATGATCTATCCTCCCGTCTCAACCCCTTAGTCTGTTTGGCTCAGTTTCCGCTGCCTCCTCCTGATGTTGTGCGTTTGTCGCTCATATTTTCACACACTAAATCGCTCAAAAAGGGCAATAAATGCATGGAAATGCACATCATCAAAATAGATCTTCCTCTGTCGAGGTTTGTGAAATTGGATTTCAGAAATTCCTGTGGCTCTAAATGTTTATTTATGGGGTCCTGGCTGATCTAAAATGGGCATATACATATTTAGCTGATCAGAGGTCATCTGTTTGGGCCTCTGTGGATTGAAGCTGTCCCCAGAAGATAAGTCGTACAATCTGTTGTTTCACAAAATGCCCCAAAACAATGAATGTTAATATTTAAGCAACAAAATACCTTCAGGCTAATGAAATTAAGGCTGTTGACCATCATGACAACAGCTTCCTGTGGCTCGTAATCAATCAGGGCTTGCTTATTTAAACTACAATCACGAAAAAAAATTAGATTATTATTATAATGGCCGAAATACATGCGAGGGGCGGGGTTTGTTGTGCCTGGCACCACTCGTTTTGATTCTCTATTTAACGTTCCACTGATCATTTTGGAAATTATTATTATGAAAATGTTATGGCTAAAAGAAGGGTTTGATGACTGATGTGTTGGCTTTGATAGACAGGTTTGCCCACCTGCTAAGCTAGTTTTTAGAGCGTCTCATACTAAACAAAACCCTAATGTTTAACCCATAAAGACCCAGTGCTACTTTTGTCACAATTCCCAAATTAATTTTTTGCCAAATGTAACCGTCCTTAACTGATTTGTCACCATTCATTATAGCGTTATCCTCTGTATTTCCCCTTTTTTTCCCGGTGAAAATCATGTATTTTCCTATATTTAATTTATTGATCATGTAGATGTTCATAAAAAGCTCATTTTAAAGTGAGGGTTGTTACATCAAAAACAGATAAAACTGACGAAAAAGTGACTTTTTCTGCAAAGATAGCAATAACTGAATGTAAATACAAGTGTGTCCATCCACTGTCACTGATCCAACTCCATGGGTTTTACTGGTGAATCAATGTTGTAGAAGATGACGGT